>DWQX01002783.1:0-20242 GCA_018245475.1 Pharmacophagus antenor
ATTTTTATCGTTATGAATGTTATACATGGTAGTTAATGAAAGTTATTAATAAATAATAGTATATACATTTGAATAAAAAGAAAGGTTTATCATTAAGTTCTAATATAAAGTTTATATCGTATCTGATATTCTCCAATAGCATTTTAAATATGTTAATGCAATTAATCGTGCGCTTAATGAAACAATATAAAGACAACTAGTGTAGTTTCCGAGTCGAAGGCCGTCCGCTGGGTCGGCGGGACATTTCGCGCGGTCGGGAACCGGCCGGACCAGTTCCCGTATTGTTTGAATTTAAAATTTCCGTTCACGAAAACAACCGCGCCGGCACGCTTCGGACGGGAAGGGGCACAGAAATTACGTTGCATAATTCAGTACGCTCGCTTGTGTGTTCGGTCGATGTTAATTCTGTTAGTCTTTTCGACGACATTTATACAGCTTCATTGGACACAGGGCCTGAGCTAAGTTTCCGATATGTTGCCGCTGCTGGATTCGGTGATGTTTGCGCTGTTAGTCTTTTTGACGACTATTACGGCTTCATCGAAACTGACCCACGGATCACCGGATCCGTGGGTCAGTGGGTCAGTTTTGATGGGTGGGTGGGTGAGCTTCCGATATTAAGCATGTCGGCTTTTTATCTGTTCCGATATAATTTTTTAGCCTGACTCCGTAACGCTGTGATTACAGCGATGAGGGCGGTACTCGTTGCTAGCCGGGCGGGGTCGAAAGGACCGTACTACCCGCCTGAGTCCAGTACGTTAAGTGGCCCTGGAACTGTATCCGGTTGCACCGTGTTTCAAGGCAGACGGTAAACGAATGCGCAACGGAGGCACTCAATCGCCTTGCTACTTTCTAACGCCCCCGTCGTTTCACGGATTCCAGTGAAAATAATATTTGTATACTGAACGACAGCTCTGTTGCAGTTGTAATAATGACGACAATGATGGAACTTCTCTCGGTTGTTTTTTCTATTTCATTATCCTAAAATAACATCATCACATTTATACTTATAAAAATCATTTCTAGCTCACTGACCTTCATGATGTACATTTTTTTTTAATTGCTCTGCTGTTTTATTTACAGAATATGTACAGTTTAAAACGCCAATCCTACAGACATGACGTATGGAGGACAAGATCTTTGTGATTTGTATGAATACATTAAGAAATTTAAAAAAATTCAAAGGTTTTTCTGAAATACCGCAACTGATGGTGTGAAATAGGTTAATCAAATTTTTATTCCGATTGGGCGGTGTCCACAACTAGTATACATACTCTAGGGGGCTTAATCATAATATTCAAATTGCCACGCTCAGATAAGCGAGCGGTTGTTAAGTCGTATATACTATTATAAATTGTGTCTCGCTTGTTAGAATTATTACTAATACACGTGCGTAGGCGGTAAATAGAAAGAGAGTCAACACAATAACACGTCTAGACTAGACAGAGAGGGAAAGCAGTGATGTAATTTAGCCTTACAAATACTGAATATTAAATATTTGATCATTATAAAGTAACGTTGGTAACACATGGTAAATTTGCGAAGTCACAAATGGCGATGCAAATTACATACCTAATTTCATCCGGATATATTGTTTATTTAACTGATTTCAATCAATAAACTGTGCTAGACTACGTTAAAAGTTTCACTACTATACAACTCATCCTTTGTAATAAGTTAAAATACCTCCCCGCCGATCCTTCTTCGAAAGATATATATAAAATCTTACATTATTAATAAATTCTTGAGGTAAGTAAGTATTATAATGAAATTTTGTATACGCATTTTCACAATCTGTTTTATTTCAGTAAATTCGATGCACTCTGTTTAGTAAAGTAGCGAGATTGAGAACTGACGCTTGTTGCATTATTCAATCGACGAATGGGACACGTACTGAATACGATCTTTTTTGCTTTTTTATTTACAAAAAACCCAATAACTTTTTACAGGGCTGTCCAGATTTTAAGTTTCTTTTTTTTTTAACTCGAACCGTAATTTATGTTTTTTTTTTATTTAACGCTAATCATACCATACCATAAAGGGTCAAATGACCCATTTTAAACATTTGCATTGATAAAAAATGTATTATTTTTAACTTCTCTACATTAAACTTTATGAGTTTTATTGACTTATCAAGTCTACTGTTCTTATGCTTTTTTGTATTTTTTTTTTGTTTTGTTTATGTTAAGTAATACCGTCGTATACCATTGTTTGCCACGTCGGGTCATTTGACCCTATAAAAATTGTTGGTATGATTAGTGTTAATACCGGTAAGATTTCTTTGTACAAAAGTATTACTACTGACACACAAAGGAAGGTCCTTTAACCTATTCTAAAACGATTAATGACATCTTCTCAGTATTAATGCATACAAGCTGTGCACCTTGTCCTGAATGGGTTAAACATTATACAATTACAATGCATAATGAAATAGTTAATGGAAAGTGCTTGATGTTAATGTTAAAAAAAAACTATAAAGAAAGTGTTAAAACGAATGTTATAATGAATCGAAACAATATTATCGATATGTGTTATCGATAAATAGGTTAGGTGTAAACTAGTGATGCAACTTCCTGGCTCAGTTCGCCGAGGAAGCCCAGTTGGCCGCGCTCCCAGCAGGTAACTAGAAATAAACTCTATTATACCAGACACGTCATCTCTACTCATTCTTAAATTTAGCCTGCCATTTGTTGATGAACTTGTTCTATCACTACTGCCTTTATTACAGGTAATGTGGACTATCGATCAAGGGGATTACGTGATGGTAAGTGGTTACCGTCGCTCACAGACGGCTGCAAAAGTTGAGAATTGGTACAATGTCGTCGATCTTAGTGATGATTTAAGTTTTCGAGAGTGTCTAATAAAGAGTTAATTAGTATTTTTGATTGAAAATATCAATACTTGCTCTAGTGACATTATTATAGTAACGAAGCTATGTTAAATCATCCATTAGTAACTTAACTGTTTATGAAACTTCTAAATAATTAAGCTGCGTCCATTTCGCAGCGATTTAACACTTGCAATGTAACACGGAGGTCCTGGGTTTCAAGGTATTCACATAACATCGCGTGAAACAGAAGTGAAATATGTTAGTTGTTAAAATAAAGATGTGTGCCACATGTTAGTAGATGTAAACCATATTCTCAAATTAAAAAAACAACTAAGAGAAATTCATTGTTACAACATTTTTAAGCTATTTAGACAATATGAGGAGAAAGTTTTCAAATGATGCATATAACAGCCAATAGTATTCTGGCCGAACACGCTTCAATATTTGCGGTCTTATAGTCACTTTACATCAGGTGAAATCGACGAGGTAGTGTTGCCTGTAACCGATAAAAAATAATGACCTACGTATTGGATGTCGGACGGATTATCTATATGGGATACTGTAATGTATAATTGAATTTATAAAGACAAGTTCTACGTAATAGTGTAACTATTTCGTTACTATCACGAACCAAATCGTACAACTGCGTAACAGTTTTCGCCAATTAGGCACGCTTTAGTACGAGGAACAGGTTTCTGTTGCGTTCTCAAGGTTTTTATGCATTGAGCATGTCGCAAACGTTTTCGTGTGGATCGCATTAAATAATACCTCTTGCTTCGCTTCCGTATTTGCAGTGGTCTACCCGTTTCTCTGGTGACGTGGAGGTCCCGAGTTCCATTTTAGGGCCACAAGAGTATCGAGGACTGGTCGGTGGTAGGGTATTTCGAACCCCACCATGGGATTTGGAGGCCAAAGTCGTGGCGTCAGTGTACCGAAGAGGTGCCCAGACGCGGGCTCCAGGCGTACACCCAGAGATGGATGATGTCCGCAGAGACATCCTTATGCGCGAGTGGAATGGGAGGTTGGCGGACCCGAGTGCGGGCTATTGCACCATTGGTGCCATCCGGACAGTCCTCCAGTCCTGGGCAAAACCGCAAACATGGTGTGCTCACCTTTCGGCTTGTGCAGGTGCTGAGCCGCCACGGCTGCTTCGGTCGATACCTGCATCGAGTCGCTGAGAGGGAGCCTACCATGCAATGCCACCAATGCGGTGCCCAAGAGGACCACACTCCACCGAGTGCCCAGTATTGACTGACGAGCGCGCTCAACTGGCTGCAGTAGTCGGTGTGGACTTATCGCTGCCGACAGTTGTGGTGGCAATGCTCGGAGGCGAGAGAGAGTGGATAGCGGTCGCAGCCTTCTGCGAGACGGTGCTGGAGCATAAGGAGTCGGCGGAGAGGGCGCACGGGGAGGACGCCCAGGCCGACCACATGCGCCGCAAAAGGTTGGGTCGAAGGCGTAGGGACAACGCCCGTTACCTTCCCCCGTAACAGGTACCTCGGGGCGGCAGACAGTGGGGACTGTTTGCCGCTTGTTGAAGAGGTCCCCGAGCGGCATGTCACCTGTTCTGGCGTGCCGCCTTGCCCCGCTTCCGCCTTGGGAGCATCGAGAAGTCCGGATGCGGACAGAGGGTAGGACGGCCTTTTTAAGGCGGGAGTCCCACACAGGCCTTTCCTTCCCCAAGGGGATATCGCGCGTAAATGCGTTTTCACCACGTTAAAAAAAAAAAGAAAAAGGGTATTTCGAACCCGCCTGGCTAGCTACCACGCTCAATCTCAATCTGCCGCCAAAACAACAATGCTGAGTTCCGGCAGTGATACACGTGAGGCAGAAGTATTCTGAGCGAACACGCTTCACCATCTACTGCGTTATGGTCACTTAAAATCGGGTGAAATAAAAGGGTTAACCCATAGCTGATAAAAAAAATAGTGCAGAACTCATGTTGACTCACTCCTATGATGGTGAGTTAATAAATTATACGAAATTTCTTATAACCATTCCAAATAATGCTTCACGGAGCTAGGAATGGTTGGATAGTGGCTTCTAACTCGCGGTTGTCGAATGGCAATCCGTATTTTGCATCACTAAGTTTTTGGCAATTCAAACCTAAAGTTCGACAACTTATATTTTATTTATATTCAAAGTTTTATGTGATTATTTTAACACTAGGTTAAGTGTCTTACGGTTTTCTATCTGGGCCTATAATAATTTAATACATTAATTAATTCACATTTACATTGTAAAAAAAAGTCTACCATAAAGAATTAACGCAAATGAAAATTCGCGTACGTATTAGTATAATGAAGTAATTAAAGAATTTTCTCGCTTCAAAATGGCGTCCCATGAACCCAGTGTTAAAACAATTTAACATTAGCGACCTCTAATTTTATTATCGCGAAATTATATATTCGTTACATTCCATACAATTGCGGGAGACCGTGACACAATTCCGTCGTATTTCGGTACGGTTTAGTTAATGTATGACACATTATATGTTCCAAGTAAAGTCTTAGTGTGCAGGCAGATATGACCTTACTCGGTACCTCTATCGAAAAGGAAAAATAAAATAATTTCGCAAGGCTCTCCGAATCCCTACCATTCGACAATGATGTGCCGTTGCGAGTATAGAATGTATTACATTAACATTAGGTAAGTTATTCTATATGAAAATGGTAGGGACTTGGAAGTGGAGGAAGGTGGAAGAATCACATCTACGTATCGTAAAATATGGCACAGAATGAAATGCACTTTACCCGAAAGTAAGTTAACGATGCCTTGCGATATAGCTAAACTCGTCTTGCCTTTAACCCTTTATATTATAATTTTTGTAAATAAAATTTGTGTAATGTTCCATTAAAATTAAGAAAGTAAGTGGTTAATTATCTTAATTCTATAGTAATGTGGCAGTCGGTGGCCGTGATGGGTGATGAAAATATTTGACTTCTCTATTTACAGCCTTATTTTATCATTTACAAATATATATACAACTGAATACGGAAATAGTATATTAGAAATTAATATAAAAATGAAATCCTAAATCTTATTTTCTTGACAATTTTCTATTCATTTTAATATCTCCCTGGCAACCAGGCCGGCGCATTTATATCTAGAAAAGAGGTTGCAATTTCGCCACAGTAACAAGGCGTCCATAATCCACATAAGCAAGTTTTCATGCAATACTCATCAGATGTTACCAATGTAATTAATTTGGAAGTATGTCTACCACTGCGGTGCAATTGTTTGCCGCTGCCTTGCAACCCGCGTTCGATTCCCGGGCCACGTGGAGAGGAGTCTGGACGATCGAATAATCTGTTTGGATCCACCAGGCTAGCTACCGCCCTCAGTGTAGCTGCTGTCATGACAGCATTGTTCTGTTTCAGTAGTCATATACACCCATAATCACTTAATATGACGTGAAGTTGAGTGAAAGTATTAGCCCACTGCTATAAAAAAATAGAAACAGTCGGTCCACTTTTGAGTTGCCAACTTTCAAAATTGGAATCAATAAATGAAATGACGGATTATGTAGGAAATGGCTCGGTCCCCTGAACCCTCGGCCGCCGCAGCGCGTCCAGGCGGCGTGGAAGGACGCCAAGTTTTAATATTAGCGCCCTCGATACTGATGTCATCAGGCCAACTGTTTACATCGGTGTAGTTATTGTTCCCCGAGAACTAAAACGCCGGCTCGCGCCACGCGCGTGCACTAATTGATTTGGAAAATGGAAATAAACTCGCCGTGTCCATAACTGGCCTCCATATATATCATACAGTTTCAAAGGCCATAAATTTATTTTCCATTATGTAAACAATATTATTTTACCGTTTAGCTATTAGAGTGAAGGTGGTTATAACGAACTCTTACCGACTAAAACATGACAATATTCCTCCTAACTAAAGCCACGCTTGCGAGCACGCACCTGGCGCCTGCAGGGCAAGCCCGAGTACATTCATGCGAGAGATTTATGCATTTCATTTATCTTTATAGTCGTAGTTAGACTTTGTATCAATTATTATTAATTAATTTTAGTGCACTATATTGCTGAAATAGGGTACGCAGGGCTTTCGGGCTTGTATGGGACTATCGCACTGCACTTAACAGCCCAAATCAGCTCTATGGAATGCTTCTACACACTACCATAACTACAATCCCGCCTGATGGTAACTGGAGATGAAGTCTACGATGGTATATCCCACTTGTCCAGAAGAAAACCTATTCACTCTTTTATCGGGGTTCCCTAGGTCAGATCACCGGATCCGTGGGCCAGTTTCGATGAAGCTGTAATAGTCGTCAAAAAGACTAACAGCGCAGCAACTTCGAGGAACCCAGCAGCAGCAGCAGCAGATTATTACAGTCCTTCGCTATTTACTTTTAGCTTTGTTAGGTCTGGCCCAACAAGATGCAATGTCGACAATGAAGGGATGCATGTCTGTGGTATACGTACGGTACGATAATTGACAAACTCTCACACCGTTCTACCCAACGTTGTCGATCTGTCTGTAGATACATTCAAACGTTTTGTTGAACGCAAATGCCACAAAATAGCTTTACAAAATAGCTATGAATGATTAAGGAAATTATATTAACGTTTAAAACAGCAACACTTAACCACTGAAACAACCGTTTTCGGCTGAATGATGAACCTCAAACATCTGTATAACAATAAAGTCTCCTCAATACACCACTCATTTAACAATTAAAATTACATTTAAATATTTTCACATTAATTATAAAAGAAACCAAATGAAAAAGGTTTTACGTAACCTTCCTATGTCGTAACCGGAAGAATAACACTACGTGACTTTGTTATCACATTCGCCATTGTGTTTTTTTTGAATGAAATATTTGATAAGCGAAACGTTTTCCATATCCGCTTTTCACACGCTATTCAAAGGTCACGCATTGTTTCAAATGATTTATGTTTAAAAGCGAAAAGCAAATAACAAATAATAAGGCAATACATCAGACCACATTACTTATTTCGGTCACTTGGTTAGCACCGAAAACATTATAATGAAACCGTGCCGGCACCCGACCGTTGCGGTGGATATAAAAGTAAATTAAAAAGAAAATGGACAAGGGTCCAAGAAGTTCCTATAACAACAGATAGAAAAGTTATTTTTTGCCAGACTCACAATATTTCTGTCAAATTCAAAGATTAATAATTAAATAGCATTTCATTCACATTTTTTTAAATCTATACAACGTGTACGAGTATAAGGTGAAAACAGATAATAAAAAATAAATAAACATTACTAAATGCGGGCGTCCAAGCATAAAAAGGTTCATTCATTCCTAGCATTTACAATAATTTCCGAGATGTAGGTGAAATTAGGTATAAATTAATGTTCGCCATTTTAATTGAATATTAATTAATTAATGCTCAATTATCTACAAGCTCCACTAATAAAGTTAATATAAATGATGTTTCTAAGCAATAGAAACAATCGATCAAAAGTTTGTTCTTCGTTTCGGTCAAACATTGAAAATGCTTTTTCACAAATCGACCCTTACATAGTTTCTTCAAATGTCTGTTTAAAGAAAGATGTATTAGTATTTGAAAGTTTTGTTTAATACTCATTATCAAATGAATATTCTAGATATCCAATCTAGACTCAACTGAATAACCTGCACACGTTTTGTTCGGTCGCCCCCACAAATAGTCTCGCATAGGCTAACGTTAACAGACTAGTTTATTAATAATAAATAGACACTCGAACTTGTTAGATTCAATACATAAATTTTATACTGAACCACTATGTTACGGTAACTTATAGCTGCGATATAATTTTAACGCGGAAAAGGAAATGAGATGTTGGTAGATGCAATGCTCACAGATTATACAAACATGACACGTATGCAATAGGCTAGATTTAGACAAGGAACGGCATCAACATTACATATAATGATGCTATACTTAAAGAAGATTGACATATGGTAAACAAAACTAAAAATAGGTTTGCATGAGATAGAATGTTTGAAGCCTTATTGTATCTATGAATGAAAACAAGACGTTTACTTTTCGTGGGCAATAGACTATCACCTGACCTCAATTTCACATGATATTAAGTGACAATGACTTATTAGATGGTGAAGCGTACTAGCCCAGAATATTCAGACTCTCGTATGAATGCCCCACAATATCAAATAGTCAGCACAGCAACGCTGTTACAGCTGGAGATTGATATTGGGTTGGTAGCAAGCCAGGCGGGTTCGAAAAAACTTTACCACCATTCAAATTCCTCATGTCGAGCGGGAATCGAACATGAGACATCTGTATTACATGGTAAGCGGTACACTACTACCCTACGGATGCAGTTGCACATTCTGCATCGCAACTAATATTAACCTGTCCATATCGTTATGAGAATCGCTATTATTTATTCTGCAATTAACAAATACATATAAATATATAAACGAAATAATTTCATGTAAATCACTATAATAAATGGTACTTACCCAAAAAGAAACCTCGTTAATCTTTTGAAAGCTTGCGTAATAAGAATATACTCTGTATTCGAGGCGTTTCAAAGCATCTCGTATTGTAAACCAGTTTAATACAGAAACTACAATACCACTAATTATCGTACATGTTTTTATTTAAATGTTTCGGACGATGTATTAGTCAATTGTTGATGTGATATTTCCAAGATTGCACAAACCGATCACGACCTATTACGTCCGTGTTAAACGCACAGCGCGACCGCAATGCGTCATCTTCATCATTCATTGGTAAGATGCAGTCAGCGCTCACTCATATAAATATTATTATTATTTAAAAAAAAAACACAAATCATCTTTATAAAGTTTATAATATCAATTATTAAAAGTAAAAATTATTATATTTAACTCACAAAGTTATCGAGGTATTTTTTTTTCCGTTCATGGCTTCCATTTGACTTGGTGTTAAGTGACAACGTGGCCGTACGTGTTCGCTCAAAATGATTTCGGCTCGTAAATGTATGACTGCCGGAATAAAGTAATGCTTTTATGGCGGCTGAATGACATTGAGGGTTGTAGCTGGCCAGGCGGGTGCGAAAAACCTTACCACGATCCAGACTCCATTACACCTGTGGTCCGAAAATCGAACGCGGGACCTGGGTGGTACATAGTAATCTGGTAAGCCACTGCGCCACGGAGGCAGTAAAAATGTTTCACTTAAAACATATTACAACTTCTTATATTTATTAACTTTGAACACCTTAATTAATAAAACGTACAATATAATATGTATCCTGATGGGGTCTATGTAAATGCCAAGACATACCTATATGTAATCGGTAGTATTTTTAATACATAAAATATTTAAAGCTTGTATAGGAACAGATCTACGTACGGTTCGCAGTCTGGTAAGGAGTCTGAGCCATATGGTTATTATTACCACTAAAACAGGAAGATCGCCTGGAGTGTATAACGAAGGGCTCATAGATCTCCTATAGGACGCCTGTTTTGTGCTAAAAGAGTCGATGCTTTTTGACTAGACTACTCTATTTTTGCTCTATGTTTCAGCTGGTTAAGTGAGCCTTATGTCCCCACTCTCGCAAGCCGGAGGTCATTTTTATTTATCTTCTATGACAGGTTTGGTGCTAACTAGTCCTATTCCTAACAACCCATACTACAGTATTAAAAAAAAATTAAATCTAATGAACGCGAAACTATAAAATTCTAGTAACAGTTACTTTGAACAACAAAATATAATTGTTTCACACAAATATTTCTAACCTTCTATGACAGACTTCATGAGGCCTAGTTTTAGTAACACTTTGGCCTGATGTTAAAGGTTTTGAGCGAAGCTAAATATACTAACAGGAGACAAACAGTCGTGTAAAATAACAAAAATCGCTCAAAAATACATTCAATAGTTTCCAAGAATCTAAACGTGATATTTATTCGGTTGGTTAACATTAATTACTTTTTTTATTGCAGCTTAAGTTAGTTTTAATGTATTATTGATAAATAAAATTATGTAGCATTAACTGTATGAATCGAAGTACTATTTATATTTTATTACACTTCTATGAACTGCATATCGAAGTTGTTACGGTAGACAGCGTTACCGGTTCTATTCCTAGTCGCCTAAAATATGCGTTGGAATTTTTTCACCAGGCGAGAATTTATTAAACTTAGTATTTATAAATCATTTTAGTACACCTCACAGTAGCGATTTAAAATTAATTAGTCGTAAATTATTCATGTTTATAAAAAAAAAACAATTAAAAGCGCGTAGAATTCAACATAGGACCAGCGAAACAGAGATTGTACGACAAAGAATAAAATACAATTCATATTTCATTAGAATGACAAATGTATTAGCTTATATCATCTAGATTCTAGAACCTTTTTGTATGCTTGAAGGTTGTGCCTATTTCCTTCTACTACTAAAAGAACTAGTCTTTGTTAAAAAAAAAGGTAATAATGACTTGCCTAAAAATACATAATTTATATATCTTGATGACCTTTTCTTATAACTTTGTAATTTGTAATGAAATAGTATTTATTAAATATTTCGAGAAAATGACCAGGCAATTTAACCATGACATTTGTAAAAGTACATAAATCAAACAATATACCGTACTTTCAACATAGTTCGGAGCCAGTCTAGATCCTACTCGTCATCCTATTCGCAGACCATATCTGCAAAGTAACGGAGTGCAAACAACCATAAAAGGCTGCAAGCTACTTATCTCAAAGAAAACTATGCGTTACGAAAACATTTTGGCGATATTCACGGCGAATACCTAACACGCGATCGTAAAAAATACACAAAAAACAAGAGAAAAATACTCACAGTCAGTCAATTTTAAGCTTCTCTAAAATGCTTCAGAAATATCACACCACTGAAACTCACTCAAAATTCACCTTGCAATTTATTTCATTATAGCAGCACTGGAACGGATTTTTTTTTATATAGATAAATCACGTAAAATATTTCGTATTTCGTTGATTCGTTCTGCGCAAGCGTACAGAATACGATCGCGCGCAGAATGAAATATATTAAGCGGTTAGCCTTCGCGCGCTCGCGTTCAACTATACGCGGGAAAACTAAACGGAACGTCACGCAGTAAAGCGTTTCTGTCTCTTTCACTTCAGTAAAAAATAATTGAAATAGAGAATTTATTTCTGTTTTATCTACAAACTAATTCTTAGTAAGATACATATAAAGTTTTACATATCGCCGGTTTTCAAGAACGACACATTTGATTTATGTCTTTAATTCTATAATTTTTCATAAACTGTATAGCATTTAATTTTATATTTACATCAAGTTGACCACATTAATGAAATAATAAACACGTATGCAGTTCCGAAAGATATAGCATTTATATATTTATATGTAACGAAAGATAAAACTAATGTTAAACTAAAGAAGGCCTACTGTAAAACTGTACTATTCGAAATGAGTCGTTATTGTAGAAAACCGGCATAATCTTATTGTACAGCACTCAAAATTGTCTAAATTTTGTTATTCTCTAAGATTTACATAATCTTAATTAAGGCGCTATGCACAGATCATAAAAATTCTTAATAGATTATTGATATTTATTTTTTCCCTAATAATCCCTTATTATTCTAAAGATATCAAAAATAACACCAGTTAATCAAAATATGTTTCATTTTCTTTATACATACTCTTCTTTAAGAAGACAATATCGGAATACTTTTTATTGTGTAATTCAAACAACGTAAGTACTTTGGAACTTAATATTTTCAACGCTGTGCAGTAGATGAAAAACCAAGCGTAAATTTTATGAAAATGTACCACAGTTATAGATGGCGTTGATATAAGTATGTTATAACGTCGAAAAATATTTTTAAGACAACGTCAAGAATCGGTTAACGCTATGAACGATTAATTAATTTCTCAACCTTTCAAAAGATGGCGTTTCTCGCGATATCCTAATTTTTTAAACACACCCCTCTAAAATTTATTTTTAAGTTTTAATTTTTAGACCATTTTACTTTTCAAATAACCTTTTAAATGCGTACACTTTTAAATGTGCATACATTTAAATGGTTATATTTCAAATTTAACTGTATTATTAAATATGAAATTAGCAAATAAAGTTGTGTCTTTATAATTCCCTTATAAATTGTCATAATAAATTTCAAAGATACTATGAGTTAATATATAATTTCATTTGCTTTGTGAAGTGATTGTAGTACTTCAAACACTTCTAAATTTAGTACCCTTTGGCGAGACTCCAAGATGTCCATTTATGGAAGAGAGTCAAATAGGTGTACATTATTCTAGTGTGCGTGTACAGCGGCACTCATTGTTTTTTCATGAAATATGAAACAATAATTCAACATTATATTAAGACAGCATCATTTCACTGTTTAATACTACGTTTAATTATGAAAAGTATTGAAATATCATTTTTAAACTACATAAATATACGTAACCAACACAGATTGTCAATTTGCGCATGTGTGTGTGGAGACGCTTCCAGTGAAATAACGATTTTTAGTGTAGCGCACTATACTACAATGTATCGATGAAACCTTAATTTATCTTTTCAATGCAAATAATAAACAAGATTTTAATTTAGCTAAGTTATTCCAGTAATTGTGTGGCGGATATAATAAAAACTGCAAATAAAATAAATTTAATTTTAAATATCAAGGTATATAAACCGCAGAGGTACAAATTTTAACAATGTTGGATTCATTTAGTACAAAATCAAAATCAAAGTAGAGCAAAGCAGAAAGAAATAACTCGAGATTAAGTATGGCGTATAAAAATACAATCACAGTAACATATTCTTCGATCTTCACTATAAATTACTTAAATAAATAATATATACAAATATCGTTAATTATGTAGCACATTATTTTATTATAGGTATCAAAACGAGTGATGCCTTAAAAATCTTTCATTTTGATATAAACTCAAAATAACTTTATCTGTACATTAAATTTTGATGGTTTATTGTGAAGTAATAATATTGCATGTTTTACTTATATCTTTTAACTATTCAAACTTTAATTAAATGCGTCTGTTCACATAAATACACATAATAAGTGCATTAAAACAAAACAACAAATAAATTAACTTTAATAAAAAACAAATATTTTAAATTTCCGTTATTGATATTCTGTAAATATAGTTAGAACATTTACTTAATATAATAAATACATAATATTTTATAATTATAAGGAAAGAAAATTAATACACAAAAAATCTTTAATTAAATATCCCTTATAAATATGAAAATGTTTATTAATAGTTTTACCCAGTGTTTTAATTATTTTAACCATATCGATAACATTTGATTCTCATAACGTGTATGAATCAGCAATAGCCCACATACTCCTGCAATGGTGATATAATGCAGCTTTGACGTTATTGGTCGATACACTTATGCGGCACTGAAATAACCAATCACAGCTTGGTATGAGTAGCGTCTCGTATCAAGCCACCAGGGGTATAAATACCTGAATAACGGATTTTTCGACGTATTAACCGTTCGGCAAGCCTCTTAACCGGTCGCGCTGAACGTCGACTGACTTATTTATTAATTTAATTCTACGTTAAGTTCAAGAAAACTCAAATCAAAATGGTAAGTGCCTTTTCACTTCTCTTAATAATCTTTGTGTATGTAGGTCCTGCACATAGTTACATTACCTTTATTAATGCATTTAGCGACGATTTCGCCGGGTGGTGACGCCATTTTGTCGGCATGGGACTATGAAATGTCCACGAGGTCGGGTGTGGCGTTCCTTATTTCAAATATAGTATCGAGTTCTTAACATTCTTTGTTTTCTTTTAAATAAAATCTAGTAATTATAAATAACGCCACAGATCTAATCGACACATTGGCGTTCATTCAAATAAATATCTAATCGATGACTACGTTACGTTAACCTGATTCAAGGTAGTTCAATGATCATGAGTTCGTGTAGCTGTTTGCCAGATAAGACATTCTGTGTACCGGCGTGTTCTATACTTTCACCGATTTCACTGGCTTATTAATTTTGAAGTTGTTACTGCGGGGTTTATAATGTTATTAAAATTATTTTCTGCAATTGCATCGTAATTTAACTATTGTTAAATACTTTTAACTGAGATAAATGTCCGTAGTTTTGTGGCTTCTACTCAATTTGATACGTGTATGAGTATTCGAAATGGTAAGTTATCGTTTAGGTTGAACTATTTTATAATTTAATTGTGTTTAACATTTTTATTTTTTTGTTCCGACAGCGTGAGTGCATCTCCGTACACGTTGGCCAGGCTGGTGTCCAGATCGGTAACGCCTGCTGGGAGCTGTACTGCCTTGAGCATGGCATCCAACCTGATGGCCAGATGCCTACCGACAAGACCATCGGCGGTGGCGATGACTCTTTCAACACCTTCTTCAGCGAGACCGGCGCCGGCAAACACGTGCCCAGGGCTGTCTTTGTCGACTTGGAGCCTACCGTAGTCGGTAAGGATCAATAATTAAATATTTTTCCTCCTTGGACGTTACTTATAAAAGTTGGCGTAAATTATATTACATAAATATAACAAACATTATATCTTACTTGCAGATGAGGTTCGCACTGGCACATACAGGCAGTTGTTTCATCCAGAACAACTTATCACTGGTAAGGAAGACGCGGCCAACAACTATGCCCGCGGTCACTACACGATCGGAAAGGAAATCGTCGACTTGGTCCTCGACCGCATCCGCAAACTCGCCGACCAGTGCACGGGCCTCCAGGGATTCCTAATTTTCCACTCGTTTGGTGGCGGCACCGGATCCGGTTTCACTTCTCTCCTAATGGAACGTCTCTCTGTAGACTACGGAAAGAAGTCGAAACTCGAGTTCGCCATCTACCCTGCCCCTCAGGTTTCTACTGCCGTCGTGGAGCCTTACAACTCTATCCTCACCACCCACACCACCCTGGAGCACTCCGACTGCGCGTTCATGGTCGACAACGAGGCCATCTACGACATCTGCCGCCGTAACCTCGACATCGAGCGCCCCACTTACACCAACCTGAACCGTTTGATCGGCCAGATCGTGTCCTCCATCACCGCCTCGCTGCGCTTCGACGGCGCTCTAAACGTCGACCTCACCGAGTTCCAGACCAACTTGGTGCCCTACCCACGCATCCACTTCCCTCTGGTCACCTACGCGCCCGTCATCTCAGCCGAGAAGGCGTACCACGAGCAGCTTTCGGTGGCCGAGATCACCAACGCTTGTTTCGAACCCGCCAACCAGATGGTCAAGTGCGACCCGCGCCACGGCAAATACATGGCCTGCTGCATGCTGTACCGCGGTGACGTCGTACCCAAGGACGTGAACGCGGCTATCGCCACCATCAAGACCAAGCGCACAATTCAGTTCGTAGACTGGTGCCCCACCGGCTTCAAGGTCGGTATCAACTATCAGCCGCCTACTGTGGTGCCCGGTGGCGACTTGGCCAAGGTGCAGCGCGCTGTGTGCATGTTGTCCAACACCACCGCCATTGCAGAGGCCTGGGCCCGTCTCGATCACAAGTTCGACCTCATGTATGCTAAGCGTGCCTTCGTGCACTGGTACGTCGGTGAGGGTATGGAGGAGGGAGAATTCTCCGAGGCTCGCGAGGACTTGGCCGCCCTCGAGAAGGACTACGAGGAGGTCGGCATGGACTCCGCGGAAGGTGAAGGCGAGGGAGCCGAGGAGTATTAAACTGCTCGAACGGAATATTCACGGAACACATTCCCCGTTGAAATGAAATAAAAATTATGTCGCAAAATTTTGTCGTTTGTATTTTATAACCCCAGAAATTATAAAATGAGTAGGTACATATTTTTGTATACATAAACAATTTGCAAAAAAAAACTAAAAAAATTGCAAAGTATAAATATATGGATATTAGTTTCAGTCAAGAACTACTGCTTTTAAGATCGTAGTTTTATACGACAATCATTATATCTCTCCATGAGTTTGTTTAATGAATGATAGTATGTATATTGCACGGATAAGATTGGTGACCTTGTTGCTATTGATAATTGGTCTATAACCATATTAATCATGTAGGACGTGCCCGGTACCGGTCAATGCGGATAAATAATATTTCCCAGTCGGTCATCGTCCATAACTACTAGGACTAAAATTGTTAAACGTGATAATTTCAAAGAAATTAATTGTAATATTCTTAACAAAGACGTGGTTTTTGTTTTGTGTGCCTATTCATTCTGTCCCTTTTTATACTTTGGCCTAACCTTTCATTAAGTCTTCGTCCGGTGCAGGCTGAGCAGGAAGGCTAGCAATATTGGCGCCGGGCTCGACGTTACAAGAATGTCTTTGAATTATATATGTATTCAAATAACAATAATTTAATTTGGTTACAGTTTATTCTAAAAAATAATTATAATCATAAGATCGCGAAATTAATTTTACATTTCGAAAAATATGAAATTCCTATTCAAAATCAAAGTTTATTCTCAGACTTGGATCCGAATAGGGATTGAGTAAATTCGCACATTTTCCCAGATAAAATAAAAATATTGTTACATTACTTCCACAAAAAAAAAATTGAATGTCCTAGAATTAAAGTTATCAGACAAGAGATCAACTCTTTGATGCTTAAGTAAGGCAAGGGACTAACTTATTAATTAAAATAAGGGTTTTTCGTTACACGTATATATTTAAGCAATATATATGTATATATATATTAACACCCTTTACATCGACTTTGTGCTCAGTGCGCTTGCGCGAGAAATTTTCATATTGATCCGTTAACAGGAGCAGCTTGGTTTGTATTAAGTAAAATGTTTAGAGTAATAAAAAGCAGAATCATACGAAACGTGTCAGACCTACTAGTTATATCTTTTGAATAGAAACTTTCTAATTTTGCTCATTCATTTTACGAATCTGTTTAGTTGGTAAATAAAGCGACTGCTTTTGTGCGATTTTAATTATTATTATCTATTAAAAAGACTGGATCACAAAGTCACGTCTCTTTCGAAATTTAACAAAAACATTTAATCCTTTACATGATGAAAGAGAAAGTGATTTTGCATGTGTTCGTAATTTCGGTTCTAATAATTTTTACTTCCAAGTACCCGACGGTTCTAAATTTTATAAAAGCACTTATCTATAACTACACTACATGTTGAATTTAACCCATAATTTTACATAACATTCTAATTCATAAAATTTAATGTATGCAGTAAAACTCAATTTTTGTACATTTTTTATCTGTTAATGGACTAACATTTGGGTTCGATTTCAGCGTGTTAGCCCAAAATACTTCTGGCTTTCACATGTAATGACTGCCGGAATACAGCAATGATGTTATGGCCGTAGATTGTCATTGAGGGTAGTAGCTCGCCGAGTTCGAAAACCCCTACCACCATCAAGAGCGAATACACCTGTGGCCTGAGAATCGACCACCACGTTACAAAGCAAGCAGCAAACTAGTGCGCCGCGGAGGCACTTAAAATCATACGTCGTTATAGACGAGAGTTTTACCGAGACATTTAGCACATATATCATGGCTTTGTTCAGTGGTTAGCTCACGTATTCAAGATCCGCGAAACCTGACTCCGATGAAGACGTAATAGCGAACAAAGAAACTAACATCGACTGACGTCATTCGAATAATCTGTAGAATCGCATATTTTAAATATTTTTCCCTTGATATTATATACAAAAGTACACTACTTTAACTGCTCTCGGTGGGTATTATCATGAGAAAGTGAACATACTTGTTTCTCAGTCCATCTCGTATAACTGAATTGGAAACGCGCGGCGTCGCATTGCTTTGGCCCACTTTACCGGCTTGGAAAGCGTTACGGTTCAGCCCCTTGGAAACCCGGCTATAAAAAAATAGAATATAATGTTCTGTACATAATGATATTCTTTGTATCGATTGTGCGTGGAATACGTTGTACATATGGTGTCGTTGGATAACACATATCAAAATATAGCTAAGCTATAAATCTTTTGAACATTTTTAAGAAATGACTTCTGTAATAGTCAATTTAATCAATATAAAGACTGAAACAAGCAATTTATATATTGGCCATCTGTATTCGTAGCCGCTTTAAGGTAGCTCGCGGATCATCGGATTCGCGAGCCAGTTTCGATGAAGCTGTAATAGTCGCCAATAGGAATAACAGCGCAAACTTCACCGAATCCAGCAGCAGCAGCAGTAGCCGCTTTAAGTAAAAATAGTCGCAAAGATGTTTATAGGATTTGGTATGATAATAACTGCTGACCAGTCTGGTCAATATTAAAGAAAACTTTTATAAATTTAAAATAGTTCACTCATTCATTCGGGACAATTGATTCAATATTCTGTAATTCTTATCCAAGCATCTGACATTAGCTAATTGCCAGCGTCGGCTAGTTGTAAAAGAGAAAAACAAATCGAGATATTATTTGAATGGTGTTAAAACATATTTTAAATGGCTGACGATTTTTTTTTGTTATCTGGATTTTACTACATTTGTAAACCGTGCCGAAAACAAACGTATTTGAATTAATTATTTGGTAGAAAGCAATATGTACATTACGATCTAGAGGGTATAATATACTTAAGTATAATTATCACAGATTAAGTGTAAAATTGGCAAACGCAGACTTGTGTTACCATTTGTTATGTAAGTAGTTTGATAAAGAACAAGAACTAAGAGTCGTGTTCCCATTTCAATGTACTTACTAATTTATTTTTATTTAATAACAGTCATAATATAAATAAAATAAATATATACTGGCAGTAGAACAGCCAGTTTGCCGTTTTCAGCTAATTAGATACAAATTGCTGTTTACGCGTAATTTCTTAGTAATGTATTCGATGTGATAAATCAATAAATATGAGACGGCGGTCTCCTTGACGACGAACCCACACTGCTATCACAACTGCCCACGACCTGACGTAATCCCGTTCGGACAACTTCCACGCGATACGCGTGCGTATTGTAAGTAAGTCGAACGCTTATGTAGGCGCTGTGACATCATCGCGGCACCGCTTAAGGTCATCTCAAGAGTGTTCGTACAGCGAGACGGATCATTCTCATGCAAATCGAGTCGACTGCTCAATGGAAACCACTTAAAACAAACCGATGAAAACATTTAAAAAGAAATTTTGAAGTGTCCTCGTTTACAGTTGTTAATTTTATAATTAAAATAAATGTTTTTTTTTTTTATAGTCAAAGTATGCAAACGATGAAGTGGGTCACGTGATGGAGTGATCGCTGTCGGCCATAGATAGCCGCAACGGGGAATTGCAGCCGCGTTGTCGGCATTTAAGATGGGCGTAGGCTTTTTTCTTGAAGGCCCCAAGTCGTATTTTACTTTTTATTCTTTGTAAATGGTTGACGACGAAAATTGTTAGTTGAATTCAAATGTTTTTTTTTTATGAACAATGGACAAAGACTCGACTTCTATTTCACACGATTTCACGTGACCGTTATATGGTAAACACGCTTTGCCATTTAAAGG
>DWQX01002784.1:0-20239 GCA_018245475.1 Pharmacophagus antenor
GCGCCCTTCATTCGGTGTAAGCTAGTGTACGCGGAGTGCGAGCTTATATCTCCTTCTCGCTCGTTGGTGAGCGAGACTCTTGCATCTGCATTCTGGAGAACCGTAGATTTTGAAGCGGCACGTAGTCGACTGTCTGTCGGACTAGTTTATTGGGGTGGTTCATACCCACCTCGAAATGTCTTAGAGCGCAGTCATTGACGAATTGTCAAATCGTGGGAAGGCGAAGGTTACTGTGCAGGTCTATATTCCTGGTACCACTCCGTTCCAGTGGTTATCCGGGTGAACCGGTTCTGGAGGACCTGCATGGTCTTGAGTATTTCGAGCCGGTACATAAACACTATACTTGCGTAGGTCAGGATGGGCCTTTTTTTTGTTTGCGCGGGGAAAATGCATTAGGCATCCTCTCCCGCCGGGGGACGGGAGAGGTATGTGGGACTCCCGATAAACCGGTATAGGAAACCCGGTAAACCGATATACCCACTAAACAACCCAGCGGCACTCCCTCTACGCCATTAGGTGGCAGGGAACTGGGAAAGCAAGCCTGAACGGCCAGTTCCCTACCGGCGTCTGCCCGCCACATGAAGCGGCAGGCCCCTCACGTGCCCCTCCCTTTGCAAGGAGGGGCTGGAGAATGACCGTGAGTGCCCGATCATCCTCGGTCGGCTGGTGGAAGAGCAGTGCAATGCGGGCGAGGGCGCCCCCGCGCCAGTCGCCCGCTGCTCATCCCGTGGGAGATGGAGGATGGTTGCCCACCCGCCTTCTTCTGCCTTCCTCGGCGGAAAAGCGGCGCCAGAGGATTTTACTCCCGCGCGCGCTCCGCCTCCTCCTTCTGAGGAATGGTGTCCTCATAGAAAGAGGCGAGCGCCATCCACACCTCCCCACAGTGGCCCATTACCACAGCGGGGCGCGGGAGGTGAGGTCCGGTCCGATCGCCGCAACCAGACCGCGGCGCCGCACAGTCCGCAGCACGCACACCCGAGGGTGCGCAGTGCCGCGTCCTCCGCGGCGCCGCAGCCATGGCGCGACGGGCTCTCCTCCCTCCCGAACCAGTGGAGGCGTGACCCGGATCCATGTCCGGACAGCGCCCCCACCAGCCGGAAGGCCGGGAAGCCGTGGGACCTTTCCAAACCCAAGCTAGCGGGACGCTGCAGCAGGACGCATTAATGGCATCCGCGCTCTGCCCCGCTTGGGTGGGGGGTTGCATTGCCTCCCTCCCATGACGTGCCTGGCTGGACGGCCACTCGCCGAGCACACTGCGCAACGGGGCGTGGCAACGCCGCACCTCAACGGCTTGTGCCCTGCTTCCCCGCAACGGCAGCAGAGTTCCGACCTGTCCACTTGGGACGGGCACTGAGCTCTGGTGTGTCCTATTCCGAAGCACTTAAAGCAGCGGAAAGGCCGCTGCTCAAGTGCCCGGACCAGGGCCACACAGAACCCTACGGGGAGGCGTCTCTTGGCCAGGACGGCCTTCGCCGCCGCGACCGGGCACTCCAGGCGCAGAGCACCCAGACCGCCGCGACCGGGCTTGATGGCCCCGCCCTGTATCAATGCTGCGTCGCAGCCTCCCAAGGAAGCGACCACCTCCTCTTTCGTAACCGAGTCATCTAACTCGGTCACTTCCAAGGAAGTGGTTTTGATCGGCCTGGCAACTTTGGCCCAAAGCGATATGACCTCTCGCAACTTAGTCGCGAAGAGGTCCGCGTGGGCACTGCCTTGGGCCCCCTGGAACTCGAAGAGACGAGCACCAGTTTGGGTCCGTCGGCACGTCACCGGGCCGATTCCCAAGGACGCCGGGTGGGCGTGAGTGCGGGCCCGTCTCAGGACGGACTCGTACGTCTCGCCACTAACCACCGCCGTCGGAGTGAGCGTCACTACGACGGCCGCGGTTTTGGGAGGAACCAGTTTCGTCCCGCCCGGCTTGGGTGCCGCTTGTTGCCCCTTTCCTTTGCTCGTCTTTTTGGATGAGCCGGAGGGGGCGTTGGTAGGGGCACAAGCGGCACCGCCTTCTTGGCGCCCTTCTTTCTCCTTACCACCTCAGTCCACTGGGACGGGGTGGTGGAGGGAGGGGGGGCGCCGCGTGCCGAGGCCGCTGCCACCTCGACCGGCGGAGCAACCTTTCCCTCTTCCCTTTGCCCGCTACGGGTTTGGGGGTTAGGGGAGGAGCCGCCGTAACCGCGACCGGGGGGGCGACGGTCCTTTTCCCCCTCCCTTTGCCCTTTACGGGTTTAGGGGTCGGGGGAGGAGCCACCGCCACCGCGGCCGACGAAGGGACGGTCCTTTTCCCCTTCCCTTAGCCCTTTACGGGCTTAGGGGTCGGGGGTGGAGCCATCGCCGCCGGAAGAGGGGCAGAAGTGGCCTTGGCCGCTGCCGATGGCGGTCTGACCCGCCACTCTGGAACAGGCCTGACCACCGACATCGCTGCAGGCGGGGCCTGGACATCCCGCCCGGGAAGGCTGTTGCCCGACACCGCTGTAGACGGGGCCTGGACATCCCGCCCAGAGAGGGTATCCTCCGACACTGCTGCGGGCGGGGCCTGGACATCCCGCCCGAAAGCTTCAGCGAGCTTCAGATGAAGCTCGCTCACCTCCTTGGTAAGGCAGTCAACTCGCCGTTGGAGCTGTCTTACTTCGTCGGTGGTCGAGCGCTGCGCCAACTCACCGACGATACCACGCAGGCTGGAGGCCCGGCACTTGAGGGTCTTCTGAAAGGTCCTCTTCAAGTTAGAGGACTTGGAGGCGACCATTGTGATCTCCTCCTCGTCCTCTTGGGCCATCCTCTCTAGTTCCGCTAAGGAGTGGTCCGCGTACGAGATACTAGGCAGACCGTAGCCTGCCTTAGCCCTGCGCACGCGAGCCTACTCCTCCTTAGCAGCAACCTGCTCTTCCAGCTCCTGCTGGATCCTTACCCTTTTGGCCTCCTGAAGATGACGCTGGGCTTCCAGGAGCCCGACGTCATGGCTTATGGAAGCCAGGGCGACGGTGGCAGGCTTTTCAGCCGTGCCCACCTTTGTTTGCGGCCCACTTTTGGCTTGGTTCGAAGTCGAACCCTGCCTCAGGTGGGCACGCAATCTGGCCTGTCGGTCCGACAGCTCCGCCGCACTGGCGTTGCTGTCGGGCCCCGACAGGTCCTCCTGCCTGCAAACCAAGCCCACCGCAGGTGGTAGGCGGCGAGCCTCCGACACCGAAGCGTCGGGGGTGGCCCCGAAAGGGGCCGTTTGAGGTTGACCCTGAGAAGGGCCCATGAAAAAACGCCCGAAGGCGTCCCGCAAAGGCTTCGACATGAGTCGCCGACAACAATCGAGAAGAACCGCTGAGAGAAAGTATTCGATCGTACAGTGTCCGTTAGCCGCCTGTCTGCCACCGTTACGGTGGTCAGACGAGACGTTGCCCGGGGATCGCTGCGAGGAAGCCGACACTATGGGGGGATCCCCACCTTACCTCTGCCCTGGCCCAGCTTGATGACTACCGGGCGATGGTCGGATGTAAGTGCTTTGTGCGTCTCGATCGAGTGGACGGGTATGGTGACGTCCTTGATGATGGTTTTGTCGAATGTGGATGGCCGCTGGTTGCGATTGACGCTTATGCGCGTCGGTGAAGCGGGAGCTAACATAGAGAAATGAAGCTTCTCCGCATAACTGAATAGGGCATTCCCATTTGGCATTTCTGCCCTTGGGGTCCCATGAAGTGTGTCTGCAGTTGAAATCGCCCGCAAGCAACACTGAAGGTCCGAGGTCTAGAAGAGCCCTCAGATCGGTGGGGTGAATTGCCTTTATGGGAGGGAGATAGCATGAGGCTATAACAATGGGTATATGGCCGGTGAGGCCAACCTTGCACGCCGAGACTTCTAAATTAATAAGCTACGATTAATTAATAGATGTGCAGTGCAGTGACCTTTTGAAATACCCTTAGGGTTCGTTAACCTATCGTTCCGAATGACGTGATAATTCGCTATGAGCGGGTCCCTATGGGACGGCTTGTGGAAAATGTAGCTCCTACAAATGACGTCCTATTTATACAATTTTATAGCTGGGAAGTAGTGAAGGACCGAAGAAGGGAAACATTTTTTTTTGAATTTTTATGTTTATTAGAAATACCCGTTTATCATTATTTTTGATCACCCTTCGTAGATTTTTCCCACAGACTCGAGTGAGAAATAAAATGTTTCGTATGACTGTGGTTGTTGTATCAGGGCAATCGACGAAAACAAAGAGGCGCTGGCAACGTTTCTGATCCGCGCGGGATGCGATGTGGAATGCGCGCGGCGTATGGGTCCCGGGAGCGAGGGCGCCGAGATCGCCAACGAGCGGCACGCGCCCCTGCATCTGTGCTGCACCTGGGGGCTCGCCGACGTTATACAGGTGCGACGCAGTGGTATTATAATAAAGTCTACATCTGCTGTTCGAATAGTGCATTAAAGTAAACTAAAATGATCTCACTCACACGTTATATTAAGTGACAATTAGACTCATAAAAAAGGTGTTCGCATAGAAAACATAACCCTAAAACAAATTTTATTTTCAATATTTACAACCAGATCTCTTGCTACTACAATTTGGACGAGCATCCTCACATATGCATAAAGTCTATAATAACTAGCTGTTTTAATAATAAGTTCATTTAATCTTATTCGCAGTTTCACAAATGATCATTTATTATGGGCATGCTAATTCAGCTAAAAATTTAAAATTTGCACTATCATTATTATCATTTTAATTTAATAATGTAAAATAAACATCATTATTTTTTAATCCTAATTATTTTGTGGCTTTCGCAAAAAAAAAAGGATATGTCAGCCCCATAAAGATTTATATCAAGATAATCATTCTTTATATAACTGAAAATTCACTGTTTCAAAGTTTCGACTTACATTTACGTTATCTTAACTGCAACAGTGAAACATTTTTTATAGAATAAAGAAAACATTAAGGAAATTATATTTTATATACTTTTACAGACTCTATTGGAGCACGGTGCAAATATTAACACAAAAGACGCTGAAGGCAAGACGCCCTTACACATCGCAATAGAGAACCAACACGCGGGCATTATCTCCCTGTTATTGTCTCAGCCCGGCATCGATCTGTCCGCGAGGGATAATAAGGGAGTGTCGCCCTTCGCAGCAGCTCTCACTGCTAGGAATAACAAGGCCGCTCAGGCAATACTGGAAAAGAATCCCTCGGCCGCTGAACAGGTAACGCTGAATACGTTCAAATGCTAATTTTGTTTGTAGGAAAAAATAATTACTTGTTTCAAACGAAAAGAGAGCTACTGGTTTTATAAGTAACGTTTATTATATATTTTTTTACCCGTGGAAAAATAGAAGGTTGTTATGTTAATGTGAGTTTATGTCTGTCTACAGCATTGTAGTTCTCCAGCGATCTGACTGATTTTTTTTATATCGGCAGTGGTGGTGACTCTATGGAGTTTTTCCTAGCATTTTAATAATTACAAAAAAAGCATTTAAAAATGCTTAATTTATTCTTTTGTAGACTGTCACTTGTCTAATTTTGAGCGTTTTTTTTTTAATAGGTGGACAAAAAGGGTCGCAACTTCCTCCACGTGGCAATCCAGACGTGCGACGTGGAGAGTGTGATGTTCCTTCTGTCGGTGGAGGTAGACGTGAATTCGCGCGTGCAGGATGCAAGCCTCGCGCCACCGTTGCACCTCGCCGCCGCGGCCGGCAACGAGTTGCTGTTGCGCAGCTTGCTGCTTGCCGGAGCGCGCCCCAACGATCGCGACGCGGATAAGTCAGGCATTATATATAAATACGAACACTTAATAGATAGTTTTGTAACAACTCTTTCTGGTGTCTTGAGATTATTAAACACAAATACTACCAGCAATCTACCACTACGACTAAGCACACGTGTTTCTAAATAACGGTTGCTACGATTAAGTTTGGTATCCGTGTGTTTGGAAAAATTATGATAATATTTATTTGGTTTTCAGACTCTTTAACTTTCTGCAATATTTTTTATAAATGTGTTAAATAAATAATCCATTTTTTAATTTTTAAAATTACATAAAAATTCGTCTTATATTTTTTTAGTCCCAACGTCATGAACCTTAATCTTCATGCATTTAAATGTAGAGTAAAATAAGTAGGAGCTTACACTAAGGTCGTTTGTTGCCACCATACTGCAGACGCACAGCGCTGCACGTTGCGGCGGCGGGTGGGCACGCGGCGATCGTGTCCGCGCTGCTGGGCGGCGGCGCGGAGTGCGGCGCGGCGGACGCACGCGGCGACAACGCGCTACACGTGTGCGCGCGCGAGGGACACGCGGCCGCCGCGCGCTCGCTGCTCGCCGACAGCGACATTGACGCGGCCGCCGTCAACCTCAAGGGTGAGCGCTCCGCACTCCGGGCCGCCGGCCTTATAGCACGATAATAAACATTAAGTTACGTTTAGAAAGTTGTAAGAGTTCATTGTAAACTATTTTTCTACCTACCAACAACATATTGTCAATCTGCCCCATAATTGCTTTGTTCTGTTGGTGATACATGATAGAACCAATGTATCCAGTAGTTACTTAACATCATGTGTCAATTGAGTTTGATTGTATTTTCGATAAAAAAAAAGACAGCGTGTATTTACATTTCGTACCTATAAACTCAATACATATGCGCATTAACCAATGATATTCCCACTGACACACAATGTCATATGTGATCACTATAGTGATCTTTTTGTTGCACTACATAGCGACGAGACGACGATTATGAGATGTAATTTGCAATAATAAAATACACTAACCTAGTAACGGTTTATTCATTGTTCTCTAGGTTTTATATTAATTTTTGAATGAAGCGACTAACATCATTTGATACTAGATTATTGGTCTATAACAATTAGGTCATTACATATAATTAATATTTTTCAGGTCGAAATCCTTTACATGAGCTATGCTGGTGCAAAAAGGATAATGCGGCAACTATCTGCGAGATATTCCTAGAGTTTATGCCCGACTATCCAATCAATAAAACAGATTTGCAGGTAAAAATTTTTTGTATTGAATAATAATACTGGAATATTTTATTAGGAGGTTAAGTATGTCAAAGATATTTTAACCAAGATGTAAAATGTTTGAATTTGTAAATAAATGATTTCATAATCTTAAATATTTTATTTCTTAAAACCGTAGAAATTATCACATAATAATTGAACTGTGAAGGAAATCGTTAATGATACAGAAAAAGCATAAAAGCTACTATCTATGAGTAATCGAGTTATAATTAACCTTGTAATTAGATTTTAGTATTAAAATTTTGCATGTATTTTTTTCCAAAATTTCTAACAGGGTAACACTCCACTGCTGCTCGCTTATATGAACGGACAAGCCGCAATGTGCAGGGTGCTGGTGCGCGCTGGCGCTTGCCTCGCGCAGGAGAACAAGGACGGCATCTCTATATTTAATTATCAGGTAAATTTCTAATACTTCAATTGCATATATAAAATGAAGTTTAGTTCCAGTGGTGTGTTTAAATGTCTTCAAGTTTTCTCTTATGGGGTCTTAATAATTAGGTGCATTATGATAGTTATATACTGTTCTGTATAGAACAACAATTGTAAATGCAAAAACCAAAAGGTTAGGTAAAGATTTGTATGTAAAAAATAATTTATCAAACCATGTAGCAAAAATAACAGATTCGAAAACTTAGTGTTAAGGAAATCAATATTTAAGGTTTATTAAAAACAACACTGATATTTGAATTGATGTTCTAAATTCAAATATATTATAGGTTCCCAACTTTTTATTGACCATCAACCCCTTCACAAGAAAAAAACCCTTTTTAATAGGTAATATATTAAAATGTATTTTATTAAATTTATAATTAGGTAGGTACGCCGCGACCGCACCCATGACTCATAACGTCACCATATGCCTTTGGACCCACCACCCCTACAAAAAGTTCCGGCGTCTATCAGGAGGAGGCGGCCTTTTTCAGTTTTAGGTTAGCTCTTGGAACTAAATTGTTATACTATTTATATATGTTGCAGGTAGCTACCAAGCAGCTCTTGCATCGACTGTTAGACGCGCTGACTTCTGAAGCCCCGTGGGCTGAAAGTGATCTGTGCCAAGAGTGCGGCACAAAGTTTACACTCACCATGAGAAAGCACCACTGGTATGTAAACTATAAATTACTGCTGTTTAATTGCAACAAATGTTTAGTTCCTCGAGCACATCGCTAATATGGTGGTGAGCGATACACTCAACGCCTTGCGACGTTTATTGGCATGTCATTAAACATCATTATTTTTATCTTTTACAACCATTTAATTTATGTAAAAACCCAAAGATAATTATCTACACAGTGACGACACCGGCAGATGAAAAATTAGACATGCCGTTTTAATAATTATTATTAATAATCTATAATTGATACACAATCTTGACATAAAGTATGGATAGATATATTTGTACATGAATATCACTTATCGAATAATATGAATATCACCATGCCAGAGGTTAGTTTTAAACGTATTGATATTTGTTATTCGTTGCAGCCGACATTGCGGCCGAATGCTGTGCAACAAATGCTCAAACCAGGATGTGCCCATCCTCAAATTCAACCTGAACAAGCCGCAACGGGTGTGCGAGATCTGCTTCAGCGTGCTGCAGGTCGGCGCCAGCTAGTGTACCGCATGAAGCACCCACTGCCCGCCACGGATTTGTATACTTGTTACGTAATTTTGTACTGAAACATTTTAAGCGCGATAACCACCGTATTAGTTGAAATATATATTAAACGTGAAAATTAATCGATATTGTTGCTTCATAATTATTAACCATTTTAATGGACATTTATGAATTACCAGAAATTCATTACATAAATAAATACCTTATTTAATTATTTTTCTTTATTACTTTTCAATGAGCGACTTGAAGACGGTGTATATAGCGTTAAAGTGGATACTGTTTATTAAGATATGATTTACGTTTTATTAATAGACTTTTGAGTTCGTCAATGTATTTCAGACTATATTTATTGTATAAATGATATCTTTTTATTATATATTCCATATTATTTAAGTTGCAGCTTAGTCACCAATGTATTATATGCTAGATTAAAATCTAAAAATGTTTCTTCGACATAAATGTTTTTGTTTAATAAATTTAAATTCAATTTTAAGATAATTTGGTCGAAAATAGAAAAGTTCATAATCCTTAAACGGCTGAACCGATTTCTTTAATTATAGCTGAGAATACTCGTATCTTTAAATAAAAGAATAGATTTATTTGGTCCAGCCGCTTGAGCGTTGTAGATTGGACAGGCATAGAGACACAAGATAAATTCATAAAACCCCATCTTTATCGGAGGTTAAAAATTAGGGTACACCTACCTAAAACTTTTACATTATCTAAAAATACCAAAGCAAAATGCTTTTTCCTTTAAATTTTAATCTGTAAGTGTTATGTTCATATTTGATAAATATTAAAAAAATATTATTGTTAAGAGCTAAGCTTTTAGTTTTAAAGATTTTCAGCAATAATAAATTTAAATTCATAAGGCGAATAAGTAAACGCTGCCTTACTTAAGCATTTTTAAGGTCACAGGGATTTAATGTTTTCTAAATTATGTTTCTCACAAATTGTAAACAATTTAAATAATGCATTTTTACTGTAATTAATGTTTTAAGCATTTAACTTTAATTAAAATTTAGTTTTGCTTATTACAAAACATTTTTTCATTACATTATAAATTTTACATAAAGAACTGAAATATATTACTTCAAAACATATTTTATACAAATACAATTTGGATGATATTTAAAAATTGTAATTACCTTTCCAAAACTGGTTTTCATCACATTGATAATTATTTTTAACTATATTTTTTTCAATTCGATATTTTTTTTAATAAAATAATTTCAATTTTACAATTTTTTAATCATAATAAAAAAGGGTATAAAAGGAAATGGAAAACTTGAAATAAAATTAATAGTTTATTTACAAATAAGATGCTACATTTACCAAATATGATAAAAAAAACTAAAATTGCTAAATCCTTCATAAACACTAGTGAGGTGATGAAGTTATAGCATTTTAAAATTGTGGCCAATATAGTAATGTCTAGCAACAAATTACTTTAGCCTTTTGAAGAGGTCTTTATTGACACATTTGTCCAGGACATGAATGTAGTCAATCAATTCTTCCTCGCAGGTTTCAGATGTCTTTGAACGAGAGTTAACTCTGTCATTACACTCTTGATACTTTGCCCAATAGTTCTGAGCATCTGGCTTCTGAGAGCAGACATCCTGTAATAAGTTCATTTATCATGAATAGGATTCTAAAAGGTTAATTCATGCAGCATATAACAACTCTAACAATAGCCTAAATACTTTTACAAATTTTGTTTTTAAATACACTAATTATCTACTGATAAGTGAAAGAGAAAACCTTTCATGACATTTCTTGTGCAAAAGACTTGCTGGGAATCCTATAACAGAATAATTAATCATTATATGTAAACATAGGCACCCTTTTAAAAATTATTATATTGATACATTTCATGTAACTACAACACCTATATCACAGCTAAATTTTATATGTATTTCAAATATTTAAGTTATTGTGTGCATTTGGAGAGCCCCCATGTCCAACAATATACTGTGGAAAGATGAGGATTTGTAACCACACTTAAAAATTGGTTTTATAAAGTTCTGAAAATGATTTCCAATTGTGTACAAACAGTTTGGAATGTTAGATTTTTTTATTCTATTAATTTATATAAAATTTGTAAATATTATTTTTTCCCAAAACCAATAACTATTTCTCATCAACTATATAGACTTCACCGTTACTAAAAGGTGGGATTTTTGTTGTCAGATACAGTACCATATATTACTTAAAAAAAAAAACATTTGAAATAATTTATTCCTACTTGATATGAACATTGCTGTTTTCACATTTTCCTTGCTCCTATAGATATAGATTATATATTAAATTAAAATCAAATTTATTCCAAAATTTTCTCACATCTGAGTAGTGTAGTCTTGATGTTGGTAGGATTTTTTTCAAATCTGCCTAATTAACTACCCTTAATATGCATCTGTCTTCACAAAATCAAAGATGTTTGCCGCCATGATAAAGTGATGGTTTTGCTGTTAGTCTATCTGACGACCATTACAGCTTCATCGGTCACTGGCTTATGAATCCCGTCATTAGTGGACTGTTTTATTAATCTAAAAGCCAGTGAAGTTGGCTGTCTGAGATGGCTCATTGTTAAGCTACATGATTGTCGGAGATGGGTGTGGGCCCCATTTCCAACCATTCAACCACCATTTCAAATCATTCACCTGTATCGCAGTATGCAGGAAGTGAGAATCACCCCTGAAGTTGGAAGTGTGAGCACATAGTGTATGAGCCTGTGTGATGCCTTACTGCGGCGAATGACTGAACGACGCTGTGGTGGATGGGATGGGGTTGGGGATTGGCTCATAATTGACGGAATAGACTATAAGGGGGTAGTCTGGCTCATTGCCATATTGAAATAGGTCATTATTGTTTCCTAACGGTTATACAGGTGAGAGCCAGAGTATTCTACTTTATCATGCTTCCCTACCAATGGGCACATTGTCAGTCTCTGTATCTTAAGTGACAATGAGGCATATGTCAGTTGCATCAGCCCATTCCACATAAAAAATTAACACTTCATTGTATGAATCAGAGATAAATTATTTCACATGAAACTGTACTACGTAAACTGGACTTGACATATTTACAAGTATATTAAATAAAACATCTTTTCACTGTGGCATTTAAAATTTACTACAAATAGTTTATTAATATGTGAAATAAATATTGATAATATTGAGTGATATTGCGAAATATTTAAAAAACCTATTGACAGGCAATTAAACGTTACCATGTTTCAATATTTGTTTTAAAGATAATTATGCAATAATACTTTTTTTTTAAATAAAAATCTATATTTTCTACAGATAAATGTTTTCTTGTTTATGGTTAATGTCAATACCAATTATGGTTATTCTACTGTAAACATCAGGTAATATATAAACCAGGGATAGAGAAACCAAAATATTTCGAAATAGATACTATTATCTACATGGATGTCTCTGTCATCATAATTTTGGCAGATAGGAGCTCAATCCTGTTAGATTCATATAACTATGTAATAAACCACGCTTATAACATATCAGACAAATAATATACTTAATTACTTTGGAACAAATATTTCACTCATAATTAAAAAATAAAGTGTTATACCCTTAATTGCTGTTGAGGGTCCACTAATTCTTCCTCTTCTTCTTCCGCTTTTACCACAGGAATAAATTTTTCAGCCATTTTGTCTGAAATCAAGTTTAAATCAACCATATTTATTATGTTAACTCAAAGTTAAAATGTCCTCATTTATAAGTTTAATAAATTTAACTACAATTCACCTTTGACGATGATGCAACAACCTCCTTGACCGCCTATAAATTACATATTTTTTTTCGTTTCTTCTCATTTAAAAGAAAAGGCAAAGAGTGCGACCCTGTAGAGCCATCTTTTTTTATTAAGATTGGACATAGAGAAGTGTTCAAAAATTTAAAAAGAGTAGCTATAAAAATTCGAGAAAACAAAAAAAAAAACAGGAAAAGTATTATGAATTGTTGAACGAAATATAATAATAATTACATTAAAAGTCTAGCAAATAATATTAATATTACTAATACCACCTAAGAGAAATAATAGTTGCTAAATAGAAACAACTAAAACAACAGTAGGAAATTAGTTATATTTTTATTAACTGTTCTTTATTTTGGCTTAGAAAAATTTTTAGTGTAAAAAAATATTACTAATTTCAAGAGATTAAAAAAGTGAAGTAATATTATTATTTATAAATTAGTTATTAGTGCGATTTTAAGAATAATTTGTTAATTTAGAAGAATTTGAGGCAAATAACAATATCCTTTTAATTACTCAACTTTAAATAACGATTAAGTTATTACAACAGACATTTGATGTAAAAAATATATAATAACATTATATGGCGCTACTACTTTGCTAGGAGAATCGTAATTACTGAGTCTCGAAAAATAATTACATATTATTTCATTAGCTTAACTTTATTTTGTTAAAGTTGCATAAATTGAAAAAAGTGATTATCTGTATTTATTATGAATGACAGTAGTCAGTTTCGCCAATCTACTAAACTTACAAGCTCATAAAGTACAGAATTATTGTTTAATTTTCTGTGAACTTTTTAAAAACGGTACTTTATTGCAAACACAATCTACATAGTCAATGAGAAATCTCGTTACTTAATTTTTTTTATTATTAATTTACGAAATAAAATTCGAAGCTGTATTTTGTTGATTATAATGTGTGAAATAATTTGGAATTTATAGATGTGTAATTTTTCAAGTAAATATTACTTTGTATATGTACTGCTTAGTGATAGATTATAGTTCTAGTGGTCGTCACCATGGAGAGTGCTTGCAGTAGGAATATATATTTTTAATTCGATATTATCGTCTCTAATATCTTTTTCTATTATGTGCATTGTAATTCGAACGTTTATTTTATTGTTGAATATGACATTGCATCAGATCATCATTATTCGTTAAATAGCAAAGAAAATACATTTTCTAACATATTGTTTTATAAACATTTCAGGTTCGTTAAATTACTAAAAAAAAAACAATATGTTCAATGATATTATTTTTTGATCTTAATATTAGCAAAAGCATATTATGAAATGGAATTTTTACTAATAATAGAAATTGATGAGGTTATGTATAATATCACTGTAATTTATTGTTTCAGAATGAATGGAGGTATGGAACATAGAACTCCAGGTCATAATGCGGTGCTTCATAAAGCACCTAAAAACTACAAATTGCTCATGGACCCCTGCTTAGTAAAAGGAGCCACTAAGTTGTATCGATATGACGGCTGTGTACCCGGAGACACTACTTACCCTCCAGTTCAGTGTAGAGACCCTAGGTCTTCATTATCAAGAATATGGAATAAGTTAGAAGCAGCAGATTTGCCGATCCCTAGGTATTGTATGATTATTAAATGTCCTAATGATTAGCAAACCAATACCAGATGAAAACAAGGAATGCTGCTTTTCTATGTTTACTATAAAGTAATATATAATACGAAAGTATTACAAAAACATAAACAGTAATGCAAATAACCGTTTAATTTATGTTAATGATATAGTAAAAACAGATGATTCTTACATTAGTTTACTATTATTACAGTAATTATATCTTACTTATGATTAAAAGACATTTTTGATAACAGTCCCTAGACATATAACTACTTGTTAAAAAATAAACTTTTAGATACTATTTTAATGATAAATTCTTTTAATTTTGGTTATGATTTTCTTTGTTTTTATTGTACTTGCGCTGTCAATGTTGCCAACCTTTTCTAAAAGTGACATTAAAACTAGAGCGGGAAATTTAAATTTAGTTTTTTTTTTTCAGGTTTAGAATAGACAAAAATTATGTAGGAATACCACCTCAACTAGAAATTACAATAGGAAATTTGAATGATAACATTGATAAAGCATTTCTAGCAGATATGATGAATAAAATTGGACCATATGAAGAGCTGGCAATTTTTTATCATCCCATAACTCATAGACATTTGGGATTTGCAAGAATAGTGTTTCAAGATGTACAACATTCGAAGTTATGCATTGAAAAATATAATGGAAAATCAGTAATGGGACAGGTAAGTTTTTCTATGTGGTTCTCCTCATGAAACATGCAATCATTGTAGAATTATTGTTTTTTTTACTCCCTGTGATGATTTTTAAGAATTAACATAGGTTGCAATTTCATTGGAAAGTCTTTTTTTAAATTTTTATAACATAAATAAAACCTAGATGCTTATTTCACAGTAATGTTTTTTAACACTACATTATAAGTAATTTGTACGATTATATCTCTGTTCTGAATAAACAATTTTAATTCATGTTTATTACTGGAAATTTTATGTAAAGAAATAAAATAATTTATTTTTTGCTTATGGTTCTAAGACACCAATTTATGATATGTTATACTAGCTAACACTTGCCTATTACTCCGGTCAATAAAAAAACATTACAAGTATCACATATGTTTATTTATTTTATTGTGTTTGAAAATAACAAATTGTATATTCTAAAATAAACATGATTATCCTATTAAGAAATTACTTTATAGTATGGTATTACATTTATAGTATGATATTTGAAAAAGTAATATAAGGGGAAAACTAAAAATGAAGGCTCTACTATTGTCTTAACATTAAATTGCCAAGTAATGTAAATACTTAAATAAACAGAATAGATCATAACACATCCTAGAAAATGACAAAAAATTTGATCAGTATAAATAACACTAATAATAACTGTTGAGATCCAAACTATGAGAAAACTTGTCAGCAGTACTTGTGTTAAAAGACTGTTTGATGAAAATTTGACAAAGAACATGTTATTTATTTGATTAAATATATAAATTGTGTATATGTAATCTATATTTTACATAGGTGCTGGAAGTTTTTCATGACCCATTTGGTAAAAAATGTCAAGAAATGTTTGAGGAGAAAACACTAGAAAAAAAAGCTCAGCAGTCAACTACATCAACTTCAAAGATTGTGACAGAAGATGTTCGCTCATCTAAAACGGAGATGTTAAGCAAGAGACTTGAGGATACAAAATTGACAGACAAGGTTAATGTAAAGTTTACTATAGAACTGATTACTTATAAAGGAATTTGTATATAACTTTTGAATGTATGCAAATTTAGTATTTAATATCAAGAAATAACTTACATGACAATGTTCATCTATTTACAATGTTGCTTTTTCTAATAAATTAAATGCCTAGAAAAGACAGCACTTGGTGTTTTCTTAGGGTCTTTAAGCTTCATAAATTTCACTTCATGTTGGGGAATGTGTTAATATATAGGACCGTTTAGAGTCCAAATACAACCAGATTCCAAATTCTTTAGTTATAATGCAAAAAATGTTATAACCATAGATTTTTCTATAACATTTTTTTTTTCATAGACCTGGAGATAATTTAAAATTATTATGATACAAAAAATTATTTATTTAAGTTATACAGTATATACACTTTTCACTTCTAGTTTAAAGTGAACATTCATTAAATAAATTAAACATTAACAGTTTTTATGTTATGAATGTGAAAAGTTTGTGTACCAGGATGATTAATATGGAAATTTATTAAAAAACTTGGTATCGAGGTATTGGAATATAAGTTCTGTTGTACTGCAATTAATAACGGACCTGTGCAAAACCAGGATGGATATACTCGTTACAAGGAAGATCACAGTGACAGTAACACCCGTTGGTCGGACGAGGAGCGCGGCGAGTACAGGCACCGGCATCGTAGTCGCAGTGAGAGGGAAAGAGACGGGGATAGAGATCGAGACAGGGATAGAGATAGAGAACGGTATGTACTGGTGATTTACACACATTAACAAATATTAACTATGATTAGGACTATATAATAATAGTTAATGATATATTTATTTACACCTAAATCTTATAAACATTATGTGTTTATGAAACTATTAGTAATTTCTGAAATCAAATTCGAATATTAGCATCAGACTATAGCGATTTTGTTTAGGTGTATTAGAATCATCATGAAATTGAGACATTTTTTAAAAATAACATACATTTATCAATTTGAATAAATTAAATTTAAAATATTTATAATTAAGATTAATATAAAAATTTCACTACTAACATTGTGTTTAATTTCACAAGCCGACGATGCAAGAGGAAATGTAAAAGAAAGGAAAGGTAACACTAAAAACGCTAAAAGTAACTAAATTTGTTCATGTTTAGTTTTACACTAAAATTATTACAGCTTTTAGATTGAGCCAAAGGTGTTCGCATACTAGTTCTTGTGAGAACACAGTTCGTTTATATCAAACATACTGTGAACAGAAGAAATTATGAAAATTGACTCAAGTAATCTTAATATTAGCTATAATTAAAAAAATCTTTTCAGCTATTAATTTGTTTCTTATCTTGTTTTTAAGCAATTTTGATTCTGCAACTAATTACCATAAAATAAATTAATTTTGTTACTATAATTGAAATTAAGTTTTGAATATTTAAAAAATAATCAGGTACAGGGAACGTTACGTTCGTGGAACAAGCGAAACGAATGAGACTGCTTTCGCGGCGCCCGGTCACGGCTCGAGTCACGTGTCGAGTCACGCGTCGAGTCACCCGTCGAGCCACGCGCCTGGTCAGTCCACGGGGCACACGTCAAGCCACGGCTCGTCTCATGCGCCCGCCCACGCCGCCGCCCACGTCGCACAAACGGCCAGTCTACCGCCAACACATTCTGCTGAAGTACCATATACACCCACTGGTGCCTTGTCATATGATCCGTATTATCATCAACCTGGGTAAGTTCACTTAAACAACATTTTATTTATTTATTAAAATCAAAATGTTATTTTCAGATTGTGGGATATGAACAGTGTCAAATTTCATAAAAATATACCAATAGTCATTATATGCACCAGTAAAGTATCCACAATTAGATATTACTTATTTTTCTTTATTATTCCTAGACACTAATGAATATCGCTATTTTGAAAATTGTCTGTCAATGAAAATAGAAAAGTGCAGATAATATTTAAAGTTATAAAAGGATTTTTTTTTAATTAAAAACATATACAATACAGTTAAGAATACTCTAATGAAGTCGCACTTTAAATTTAAATGCAAAAGCTATATAAATTGATCCTTTTTCATTGATTAATATAAACTATCAAATTTAAAATTTTTACGAATTTATTTATCATATTACCTTAATTCTAGGCAGTGTACTTCCGTTTTTTCTTTTGAGTACACCCGACTTATAACTTTGCTCTTTGGTGTACACTATTTCATTTTGAAGATTTCATAGCTTAGTTCCAGAAAAAAACTAATTTATCAATTGTTAATATACTTTTTTCTATCATCAATGAGAATGAACAATTTGCTGAATGTACTGATTATGCGTTACTGTGTTTGACTCCTTTTAAGTTACGGATATGCGTACGGCGCGAACCCCGCTCCGGGTGCAAGCGGCATATGGTGGGACTGGAGGCATCCTCACCACACTTCTCATCATCACTCACACGTGAGTCTCTCCTGTATCAGTTGATACCTTAGATGCATTAACATTCATTATGCAAATAACAACTTGCTTTGACTTTTGCGGAATATTTTACACATATATTTTGATTAATTAATATATTTTATATACAACATTTTTCATATGTAATGTTATAAAAGAAAAACAAATAATTTTATTTTTCAAAATATTAGCTGATAATTATAATTTATTTCATTTATAAATTATAATGTCTCAATAATTATTATAAAATTTTTCAATGTAATATGCCACACACAAGGTTTGCGTTAATCATTTTTGTCAATTACTAAGTGTTTATATACAACTATAATATTATTTGCTTACAAAATTGCGCTTGCATACGCCTTCTTCATACAACACTGCTTTTTTATGTATATATAAACAGTTCATATTTTTAAAAGAAATAGACATTGCAAGTGTGTCGTCACCATAAATTTGATTATATCACAGAATGGCATTTTAATGAAAGCTCTATCAATCACCGTTTTATTTAATACTCGACTATGTTAACTTTGTGGTAAAAACTATGGTACAATTGAAAAAAAAAAGAAACTAGCTAACAAGACATGTAAGTGGCGATAGATACAGCTCTATACATGTAACATTAAAACGATAATATGTATTAACGAATACCGCTTGAAACCGCTCAAGCGTACGTACATACGTATGCACGCCTGTAACGCCATAGTTTTTGCCCGTCACCTTGGCCGTGGCTCACGATGTCGTGTGGTGTGACTAAAGTCAGCGAGGCGCGAGGGGTCGTCGAGGGTGGCGCACGCTACGTCTTCCCGCAAGGCGCGCCCGCCAGACGTCAAGCCCAGGAAAACTAAAGAGGTCTGCTTTATTCAACGAACTTTCCGAAATTGTACCGATTATATTTATTTTTCGATATATTTATATACTAAAACAACTTAATATGGCCGCCATTAGTTTAACCTCATTCCTCGCCATCGTCATTAAAAATAGATGAAGAACTTCAAAATATTTTATTGTAATATTTATTCACTTTCCTTCATTTGACTTGAATAAAATGAACAGGTTTTGTTAGAATTTTAAAATTAACTCAAAATTTTCTTTTGTTAATTAAAAATCATCTCGGAAGAGGTTAAATATTATTGCTATAAAGCTGTATTAGACCTCGAGTCGAACACTGAAAGTTAACCCTGACAGGAAACTATCAATTATTTTTTTATAGGTAATAGTTCTTAGTGGTTGTTCCGTTACAAGCTATATTTCTGAATTACATACCGCTCAACTTCTTCATCATATGTCTGATATACAAAAAAAATAGGCATGTGACGTTTCACGGGTTTATATAGAACACGGTCACATGTTTAAATTACAATCGTATGAACTTAACATGTTTAGCTCTAATAAATATATATTCAAGCTTCGATATCAATTCAAGAATATAGTACTTGAAACTATTTTTGGTTAATATTTGTTAAATGTAATCTAAAATCGATTTTGGTACAATTTCTGAAATAAATTGGTGTTGTTAGTGAATTGTCGATGTTACATTATTATGTACACTAATGCTGCATGCCTTGTCGTCACTAATTGCATGAATTATTAATGGTAATTATGTATAAATACAACACAAAATTATCTTGAAAAAGTTAATTATGATGTCAAGACATTTTTAACAACTAAGGCCTTACATGTAAGAACAAAACTATAATTAATATTTCTTGTATACATTGAAGATATTTTCCAATTCTTTATTCCGTGCAAAGTATTTACAATATATTGTATATGATTGTTTCACATTCGCAAAGTATTAATTTTTAGGTCATTTTTGCATGTCAATGTTTTCTTGTCATCATCATACGAAACGCCAGTGACTTTAAATGAAATTATTTGTATAGGAAATACCGGTGGAGAACAAAACTATAGAGATTGCTGAGCCCCCACCACCCGGCTTAGAGAAAGAAAGTGCTCCAGAGCCCAAGCCGCCGCCGCCTGCAGAAGAGCCGAAAAACGTCGATCTTGACACTAGGTGATCATTTAATTAATCAATATATTCAAACTTAAGTGGAGTTAGTTAATGCATTCTTCAATGTATTAATATTAAAACTTTCACGCGGGCTTCACATATAAAGCAACTA
>DWQX01002785.1:0-20238 GCA_018245475.1 Pharmacophagus antenor
TATAAGGCAAAGAAATGTTTAAAACGTGAGTAAGCACCAGGGTGAAGCTACGGACACAGTTAGTCACTTAATAATTTTCTTAGATTCATATAAATCAATATGTTAATACGTAATTCTAGTCAATAATATTATTATTACAATTTCTCATTAACTTATAATGATTATTTATGGTCTATACATGTTTCTGTTCCAATTTTGTACATAGCCAGTAAGACGACATGTTAAATTTGTTGACGTTATTACGTTTTTGAATAATTATTTTCCATTATTTTGTTTTGCTCGTTGTTTTTTCAGATGGAAATGGAAATGAGATTTAATTCTTTTTCTTTTTTTATAATAAATTAAAGAGATAGTAGTAGTTTATACACCATCTCTTGAATGATTGTAAATACATACAAGTTTGGAATCCAAATTGTTCAACCGGGGTGTTGATTTATTTGACGTCAAAAATGCTATTTGGTAGCTTATTTTGAATAATTGAGTTTGACTTTGAAGATATCCTGTCTAATATAATTGTCTTGTTATCATAAACTAGTTGAATTTATTAAAATGAACTAATGTGTCACAGTATATGAAGACTGTAACTTCTATTTTGAAACATTTTCAAAGCAATCTAAATAAATAATTTATATAATACGTTTACTAGAAATTTAATGTTATATCAAATATAAATGCTTGTTAATAAATCTTGTTCGAACAACTAACTTGGAGATTTAATAGAGTTAGTTGAAATTGGCTGCGTTATACAAATTGGGACGTAACAGAAAACAGCTTGTTTGGATCGGAGTTATATTCCAAATGTTATCCGATTATATTATTAACCGTATTAAGTATAGTTTGGTTTTCATCGGTGATAAATAAGTTGCAATACGTCTAGAATTGAGAATTCTCTTTTTCTTCGTGGCTAAATATAGTTTTATAACGAAATAAAGTATCAACAGACACGACTGAAGTAATTTAAATTCTGTACAAATAGATAATAGACAATCCATAAACTTAAATGCGTCGACTGTTTCGAGGCTAGAATAATATTTATTTTTTAAAAGGCAAACTTGTAAAGTAATGGATGCGTCATACATTTTTAATCTGCTATATTATATACTAAACAGCAATACGTGCAATGAAGACACAATATCTAATCTAGTATGTTCTAGTATTTTTTATATTCTTAAAATATACACAAAATTCTGTTAATATTGGAATAATATATGTGTTTTTATTTATTCTTTTTTATTTGTAGAAAATTTTTTTTTCGTAGTATTTTAATTCATACAATAATTAATTTAATTTTTTTACGTGTCTTGCCTTATCATTAAGAAATATTTTTTGCAAATTCTGGAACAAGAATTAATCTGTATCGGTGGAAACAAATTCTCGAAACATTACGCTAATCGTAAATTTTTATAAAACTATTTCTTAACACTAGATTTACCGCCACATTTTTATGGTTTGCTTTTCGAGGCGGGTGTAATTTTGTGCGCTATTGTTTTCTTATTTTTCATATATTGTAATGCAATGTATAAAACAATGTTGCCAAAGCCGGTATAAAAGAATAAAAAAGACAAACGCATATTAGTATACAAAACTTTTTATCTAGGGTTAGTTCATCAAAACGGGTCCGGTAAATGTAGTGTTAAAATAGGAATATTATCTACATATATTGAACTGTTACTAACGCAAACATATGCTGTAAAAGCAAAATCTAGAAAACAGTTAACATTACGTATTGTTTAAAAAGAAATATGCAATAATTTGACCTCTTCACTCAAATTTGCAACTTTTGTATTTACGTATGTTAAACAACCTGTGAAATGTCGCAATGTATTTAACGTCACTGTTATGAAAAGCATTTGAAAGTAAAATTTGAATTCGAATGCGTCAGTTGAATAAAAAGCAGTCGATATAATTTTGATGCGGGAGACTTATACTCGTATATCTGAACCCTTTTTTACAGCATTTTATATGACTCGTGAGATATTGAAGAAGGCGCGTAATAACACGCCGAGATTCGGAATATATTTCTAAGGATTTGATTTCGTCGAAAATTTCAATGAAATTACAATTTTTTCTTTGCAATTGAAAAACCATGAAATTTTTAAATCACAACAACCACTATGTTTTTTTTTATCTTATCCTGATAGCTAGACTATCTATAAAAGGCGAAACCACTTTTACCCCATTAATTCACACTAGTTTATTTTTCATCTCGATTATACAAATTAGAAAAATTTAACAGCCGAATGCCACCGTGGCGTAACTTTTAATAGTTTTAATCTACGTAATACAGTATAAGTCGTATTAAAACTGATGAAAACTATCCCTTTTTCAGTGTAATATTTAATCAATGAGAGATACAGTCGTCAAACCAGCTTATTAGTGTAATAGTGTATGTATAATTATTTAATTGTAGAATATTTATTATTATGAAAGTTATATTCAGGTCACTTTTAATACACCAATTTAGAAAATAGATAATTCATGAATATCGTTTTCACTGGTGACAGTTTTAATATAATTTACGCGTTGAAAGAGACCAATGTTATTGAGGCATGGTCTTAAGATTGATGTTGTAAATGAAACACGACGATTGATTTTGTCTCAAAATAAATAATGTAAAGTGATGTTTTGCATAAAAATCAAGTCAGGACTAGTTTACAGTGCCTATATTATTATATTTACCACCAATTGAACTTTTTCTTTGCTTATATTATAATTAGAAAAGAAGTTATGGCATTTTGCATTGTTACTTGACAAAAATATACAATTTAGAATTTCACTCTAAGGCGGTACAGTTATAAATTATTATTTCATTTTGGTAAGCGATCCAGCTACGTCGGAATCATCCACAAACTATATTTAATTGTAGCGTTGTATTACCAACAGGCTGCCCGATACTTTACGAGCTGTAATAGTCGCTCAAATGACTAGCAGCACTGGATATAATAGGATAGGTTTAATACAATATCTGAAATAATAAACAAGAGTACCGCTGCTACAAACGTAAAATGTATAAAGTAAAATTAAAAAAAAAAATCAATTTTATGACAAATATTAACACGTAGACTTTTCCGTTTCCTACTGTGGTCTGCGAACTTATCCAACCATAGGTTTACGAAGTATTGTGTATTAAGAAAAGTAACGAAAAACAAATTCGTATACATGATATGACACGTAAACTAATTCTATAATATCCTTGGCTACTAGTTTAAGTGATTCACCGTATAAAAAACTCAAGCCGGTGTTCAAGGTTATATCAATATCCTCCGTATACTTATCGAGCTGAGAGATTAAAGAGATTAGATTAGCGTGAGCCACCGGCGGTACACGCCCGCTCGGACGTGTTAATAAAAACATTAATACTGATAATTAAAAGATAGCAAAAACATTTCCAAGTGAACAAGCGACAATTATGAACGCACGTAACATTGCAGGGATTATTAAAATAATTAATGAGAGCGCCTCTTCAATAACAACGTTTCGCTCGGAGCAACACATTCATTACGTGAACCAAGGACCGCGTAAAATAATTGACGTCAATTAAAATTTACCGCCATCTTGAAAAACTGAAAACAATAGCGAACGCTCTATGCAATTCGTAATAATTTCAAATAACACCAAATAACATAATTCACTTTTTACATTAAGTACTTACATAAAAATGTTAATTAAGTTAACATTAAGTTCTGTTATACTGTCAAATCCACTGCAGTCAACTGATTACAGTCGATAGAAAAATTGCAATGAACAAATTACTCGCGTATGGACTCGAACAAAAATTATTTTAGTTTTTTTTTATTTCGACAAAACTCCGAAATTGGACGTTTTACAAGCGGTAGCCAATAAAATCGAAGTTCTAAGGATGTGCCTAATTACACGTTATTGCAATCGTCGTCTTTGTACGAGAAATATCTTAATACATTATCGGCCGGTGATGAAAAAGAAATTCCCCAATCTTGTCGTATTTATGTCGATAAACTCTTTCCGGCACAGAGTTTTTTTTTTAATTTTAAAATTAATGAGTAAAGATAAGGAACTGAACAGTCGCTTGAAAGTTTGTATCTCAATAGGCTTGAGCTACAATTCAGAATAACGGGTTAAACGTGAGCGTGCTGCGTCAACGGAAAGCCTCAAAATCGGCTACCGGTCGATAGAGTTGATAACGCTGTAATTCTACTAGGTGTAGTGCACTTCTTATCAGAACCCAGTAATGCTTGTACTATTGATTGACTGTAGAAGCAGGGGCTGCAGCGTTATTCAAGGAACTCCGGTATTAATGATAAACACCATAAGCGAGAGTTCTTATGAAGATCTAAGTACGGTACGAATATAGGTAATAGTAGTATTATAGTACTGGAAATAAAAAAAATATTTTATATATTCTTTTATTACTCTTTCTTTCCGCATAAATCGGTTAAAAAGCTCATTTGTAGGTTGTTAAGTGTACGCTTTTATACATAGATGTCCCAAAAGACATAATGGGTCTGCCCTTTTTTCCAGGTTTAAAAAACTTGTCAAGTATTCTGTTTGCAAAGGATTATTGGCAGTTGAAGATGTTTTTCTAATGACAAAAATCCATGAATACAGGATACGCTTTAATTCTCAAAAGAGTGCCTCTGATTTTCTTGCCTACATTTTTGAAACTGACATCAGAATCATTTGACCGTTCAATTGTATAAAATGAAATTTGAATTTAAATTTGTATAGCGTGTGTACAAGAATGTAAAATAACATAAATGGTTCATTTAGAGGTTTTGATGAGGGGTCTATAAAAATGATTTACGTGTAGCCGGCGACAGGTTTCGTGGCACTAACGTTAGGACGCCTGTGCTGCTTGTGAGGTAAGTATGAAAAATAGTCGGCAGGTGTGCCGGATATGAAAGACAAAAGGTTCAGTGCAATAATCTCACGTACGATTGTGAAAAGTTATTCAAGTATTTTTTTTTGATGATGTGCACATTTTCGTGTACTATCTGATTTTTAGTCCCGGCAGCTTACTAAAAAGATGTGCAAATCTTATGATTTTTGAAGTGAATTTCTCCCAGTATAACAAAGAAATGCAACAAAGGACGGACTTGATGTAATGGAAGCTTCTTCCACTATTCAACTAAGCGTATAAAAGAAATTTTCTTCGTGTATTATAGTAGAAAATTATACAAAATATTCATCATATTCGTAATAATTATTTTAATTCGACTATATAGATAAGTATATACGAGGTGATATAAGAATTAGGGTCGCATTGTAATACGACGAAAATAATATAAAAAGGCGACATTTTAAAAAATCCGAAACAACATTATAAAGTTACCTAATTACAGATATGAAACAAAAAGATAAAACTTTTCACTTTATCTAACTTCAATTTAACAAGGATCAAGTGTCCCCGCGGTGTTGTGGAAGTTTTAATAGTAACGAAGGCAGAAAGTACATTTGAGGTGATTCTCACGACCTAAAATAATGTCGGAATACACTCGAGTGCAAAAGTTACCTTGTCAACGGAACTATTTCGTGCAGTTGGAACGGAATTTTGAATTGTACGCTATGGAGCAATGCTTAGATTTGTTACCTACAATAAAACTATCAACTACATTTACATATAAATTAGAAATATTCAAATTTATGTAGAACCTAAAAAAATATGTATTAATTTATTGAAGCTTGCTAACTTAAATTATAGTGAAAAATAGAGAACGGAGGGTTAGTGCCTACTTGGCATTCTCTCCCAGTCAAAGCTAGAACACTGGAGATATTAAAGGCAAGTCTAAGGCAAATAAGTCAGAAATAGAAGTAAAAAATTAAATATAATTGAAACTAAAATAAACTGAACATGAACTTCCATGTGAAAATAAGCTTTATCTATGTAAATAGTACCGTAATTTATTATTATTATTATAATTTTTTCTTTTATTTTTTTCACCATTTTCAAGGGTTTTTCTTTAACACGCGGGCCATAGCCAAGCGTGTTTTTCTTGAATATAATTCTATTAGATAAATAACTAATGTCGTCATTTAATACTGTGGAGTTTACTGAACCACGAAAGAAGATTTAAATAATCTATTACGAGACTGTAGAATATGCAGTTATAAAAGATTGAAAAAAAATAATATCTCGTAACAAAAATTGTTACGCAAAATTACTGTACGCGACCCTATTGTTATTCATAGAGAGTAGAAATCCTTTCTTGAACTGCCAGAATTAATGATGGCAACAAGATTTATAAGTTCACAGCAAGAATATACCCTGGGGATATTTTCCTTGATTTAATGAAATGAATACATTTCACTTTCAGCAACGCCATTGTATATTTATTTTACAAATTCATTTCGCAAGATTATTATATTCAACTGCCTCCTTAGCGCAGTGGTTACGGGCTAAATAAGTGATGGAATCTGGATAGTGAAAGTTTTTTGCGAACGCACCTAGGTGGCTACAACCCCGAATGTCAGCCTGGCGCCATAACAGCATTGCTGTGGTCCAACAGCCATACCTGTGCGAGCAATAGTATTATGAAAAACATAAACGAAACTTTTTGGTAAAAATATTAAAATGCATCATACCTTAATAAGCAGAGATAAAAGGGGTATTAATATTTCTTTCATGTTTTCATTTCATTTTCTTCAAATCAATTCTTATACGCTTTACCTTGTAAAATATATACGAAATTTGTTTTAATCCAGTTATCTCATTCTATCAATCCATAAGAAAACTCTTTGTCTGGACGAAACGGAAATTGAAAAGAAACATACAAGGCATAATACAGTTTAATGTTGTCAATACCAAAAGGAAACATATAGATTGTGGGAAAGCTTTTGATATCTTAACGTTAGATCAACGACCAAATTAAATATTTTCAAGACTTGTTGGTCAAAATTGTTAATTTAGTTTATAATGTAAATGAAGTTACACGGTATTCTACAGTGTCGACGGTAATATAATAAAAAACGTGATGAATTTGCTAAAGTATCAAAGTTTACCGTTCATGCCAGAAATGTGTGTTCAGAAGGATTAGTAATTTACTAATAGAATAGACCAGACTGTAAACGTAGACATTTAACATTAGGCATAATCGTGATAGCTTGAAAATCCGTAGACTAAATTAAACGAACTAAAAGTCGAATACACTTTTTTATCTATTGTAAAGTAACACTTGACGTACTAAATTCAAATAATGTTAAGTTACAGTCGTGCCGCAGAGTAGTACGAGTAGTGTGTACACTAAATTTACGGACATTTATTCATGATTTCCTTTATGACAGCCTCCGTAGCGCAGTGGTTTGCCCGTTTGCTTTGTACCGCAAAGGTAACGAGTTTGATTCCTGGGCCACAGAGGTAGTGAAATCTGAATGGTAGTAGGGTTTTTTCGAACTAGCTTGCTACTACCACCCTCAACGTCAACGTGCTACCATAACAGCATTGCTGTATTCCTACTGTCATACATAAGAGTGTCAGAAGTATTCTGGGCGTACATGTTTCACCATCTGAGGCCTCACTGTGACTTAACATACAGGAGATATTTTTTTTATTAATTTCATTAATTTATTTCAATTTTAATCGAGGCCAATTGTTAACCCATAACCGGCAAAAAATTCTATGATAATTTGGTTAATTATTGTATTCTAACATTTCCTATTTTGGAACAAAAGTATAAAGCAATGTTGGTAGAAACAACAAGAAAAAAAAGAGAAATGCATATTAGTATTCAAAACTTTATATCAAAGGTTATTCCGTCAAAATGACGGGTACCGTCAATTTAGTGATAAAGCGTACTCGCCCAGAATGCTCTTACATGTTTGATTACCAAAACACAGCAATGACGCTATGACGACAGATTGACAATATTACGGTACTTACACTTTACCATAATCCAAACTCTTTCACTTCACGTAATTGAGGGAACGATCACGATATTTTCGATTTAAAAAGCGTACTTATTTACCATTTCTAGTAGTAATCATTTATCAGTGGTTTCTAATAGTAGTGATATGAATTTTAGAAATAAATATTTTTTTTTAATGAAGACTATCGGTTGTTGCTTGCACTATTTTTGTATTCGCATTTCTCTTCTATTTTTAATATTTTAAAAACGAATCTAGTGTTTAATTATAAGGCCAACCGTTGTGAAACCATGTCTCCCAAGTGTATTTCCATGTCCTACGATTGTCCGCCGCATTCTATTGCAGTGTGTCCGGGATAAACTTAAATTTGAGAAGTTATATGATCCAAGTTCCTGTGTCCGTGCAACAACTGCCAGCTCACTGGAACAACTTTGTTAACTAGTTAATATCATATAATAATGGTTTCTGGTGTCTAAATGGAATGTTGTGAAGGTGTAGCATCTAGAAATCCATAATATTTATGAAAATTTTATTATAGAGACATAAATGAAGCTACATAAACATATTTTATATTTTTTTATTATATTTTTAAGAACGATATTTTAATTTCTATTCATTCTTCCATTCATTAATTCTTTTTTGTTATTTGGGTGTAACCTTCGAACGTTACATTGCTTCTTGGGAGAAGACAATTTTATATGATATTTTTAAATTGGGTTTTCATCCTTACATTACTTTACGAGTGACCGTGGGATCTTTCAGAAGACCTCCAGTGGCCTTCTGCACACCGCCCAAATAAGTTTTGGGTTGAGCTTGGCCTATTCTGGTACGGCGCTGTGCTATGGAAGCACTAATTTGTGTTTACTGTTTTTCTTGCTCAGTGGCTTACTATGAGAGCCCCATCCCTTAAACCGAAAGACCGTAATTCTTTTTAGTCGCCTTATTCTTCCGTCCGAGACTACAGGAGTATACAGCTTACCTACCACGCACCTTCTCTTAGATTCACTATTAAAGGATTTTTAAAAACCGCCTGATGTAAACTCCTTTGAATTTTGTTTTTTGTTAAATTAACAATAACTAAATGTACAAGGAACTGGTCGATTGTATGATTGTTTATCTATCGAGTATTTTGTAGCGGTCCATATCTACTAGAAATAGAAACACTGCTCTCGAAACGTAGAGGCACGATAAACAGATTAACAATATTTTAGTTTAATTTTAACCTTAACAGTTTGGATTAAGGTTCAAAAGTATTAAAATGCATACGTGAAGAATGCAACTGTATCGCGTTAGTCTTTCATCTTACCGCCCCTGCAGCAAGTGCAAACACAATCCTTCCTGTATTTACTGAACACGTAACATAATTATCGTAAAAATATACTCCAAAAGCGGAAGTTTCTACTTACGACACGAGACGTAAGTAGGTTAGTGTACCTATGGTGAAATTTTAATTATGAATATACGAATACCGTCTTCATACGGCTAGTACACATTTAAAGTGAAGTGGTTTGATGAAGAATGTTTGTTAATAAACAAAGAGGGTATATTTTGCCTGCAAGTCGTCGGTTCATGCCTTTTGCACGAATTATACAAATTCATAAACATTTCATTGTAGATTAGTTAATAGTTTAACATTTTACCAATAGATGGCACTTAATAAAAATATTACAACATTATAATTTTTTAACAAAAGAGAAAATCTTTTGCCGCATCAAATGAGTAAAAAATTTTTTTTCTGTGATAAACCATAATATTCAAGCTAATTACTACATTAATGATATTAAAAGATAAAGAAAAATGCAGACTTTGTATTGAGCATCATAATCAATAACCAAAGATTAGTCAGCTATAGCGGAATCCTTTCGGTGATTACAAAATCTAAATACCGATATAAAATAAGATCGATATACAATTATAATACATATAAACATACAGTTTATATTCAAAACAAATTTATTTCATGAAATGTACATGTACGTAACATGATATTGTATGGATTCACCCTTATCAAACTTCAGTTAAAGAAAAGGAAAAAGACATTCCAAGAACAACATTTACAGAGGACATGCGTCATTTTTAAACCATTTATAAGATTATTAAAGAAAGGCTAGCTGTTATTACTATCACAGTAATTGAGATTGCATTAATCTTCTAAACAAACGAACATAGTTACATAGTACCTATTGCTGTATAAAAATTTCATTACCATTTTTAGTCTATAATTTTGAAGTCTGTAATTTTTACTTGATAAATATTAAATAGTGACATCTTTAATGTAAAATGTAAATAAGGAAAGCATAAGTAAAATTTAATATACTCTGGGCTGTATTTTTAATGCTCAGTAAATGTTATAACACTACTACAAGAGATGGCGTTATTGTAACTATGCAGAAATAATTATTTTTAAGTTTATTGGTGTTCCTAGCTAAAAGTACTGATTAAAAATAAAAACATCGTCATATTTTATTGTCTTCATTATGGATATTTACTTAGTTTATGAATAATTTTACCAACAAACATTCAATGGATAATTTTAATTCTGAAGATAGAAATTTTAATTTAATAGTATTTTTTATCTGTAATCCGTAGCCTCGGTAAGTTGCAACTTTCGATTGTAATATTTTATTACCTTCCTACTTATATTCTCAAATTATTGTAAAATAAAAAAAAATTGTAATGAGCGGCATTAAAATATTTTGAAACGCTATAAATTTCACTGCAGTACAGTTTTTTTAATGTTTCGACTAGCTTGTGTAATAGGCCGCAATGTGGCTATGCAAATGAAATTAGGGTTTATTCGAACAAAAGTGGTTAAAGCCTCTTCTATTTTGAGTCCTGCGGAAAAAATTAAATTGTATAACAAAGAGAATAAGGAACTATTTGGACCATTGTTAAATAGAAAGAAATCAAAGAAAGCACGCCTACAGAAGATTGGTGAGAGTTCTATATTATAGCTCGATGAATCTTAGATATTATATTATTTGGTTTAAAATAAGTCATTTACAATACTATGTTGTTTATTTTTTCATTGTTTACGACTACGCGAACGTGTTTTGTTTGCGGGCCAGGAATTCATTCATATATAATGTAAATAAGTTACTCCATGCCAAAATTGTAAAATCATATGACAACCACTGGCGCCTAGCAAAAGACACAGTCGCGTATTTAGACACTCGTAGATAATTTTTGTTTGTTACAGCTAAAAATAACCAATCTACGCATCAAAACATCGCAGACGAAATATCAACTGAACGTGTTAAGAAATTCAGTGTTTCAGATAATGTGTTAGGAGAGCTGTGTCCAGCTTACGATCGGATACTTGGAAATTTTAAAAGAAAGATGTGGCAGAATACGAGAAATTGTTTTAATTATGCTGCAGTATTAATTAACAACAGTGTATTTAGAGGAATAAATACATTTGCTTCAAGTAATGCTCCTGTGAGCTCTTCAGCAGAACCAGGTTATGCAAGTGAAGACAAAATTCTCCAGATCAAACCACATCAAAATGATTTTGCAAAGCAATATCCGTCAGTCACCCTGATCTTGAACAAGACTATGACAGAGGAGTCAAGAGCTGCTTTGGAGAAATGGAAACAAGAAAGAATTGCAGAAATGGGACTAAATGAGTTTAATAAGTTTTACGAAGGTACCCTATATTTATTTTTCACTAAACTGCAATTAATGGCATCTATAACTTTTTTGTTTTTTATTACTGTTAGACCATAGATGCTCCAGTGCATATATAGAGCATAGCCCTCTGCAAAACATCCACACCAATCAGTCTTAAGCTGCTTGCTTCCAGCAGCTTCCTATAACCACAATATTATTGGTCAACCTTGTGGGATACCCAATATTATTTTAAAAATAATATCATGTACATAATAAATAATGTATGTTGTTGTTTGTTGTGTGTATGATATTGCTCTTTAACATAACTTACGAGTGGCAAGTAAGTTATAAAGTACTACATAAAAATTTATTTGAGATTGATCTTGTCACATTGTGAGGTTTAAACATATGATTGCTATGTCCATAAACAATAACCTACAATTTATTTTACAATTCTTTTAAAACATATCTTTCGAATGTCATAAACATTCTTTAAAAAAAATAAAAATTGCCTTGACCTCTGAAAAAAAAGTTAATGCCTTTGATTAGATAAAGTAATATAAAGATAACAAATGGCATATGTTTTCTCTTTAGATGATAATGAATTGATTATCTATAAACATGTTTCATCCATATAACTTGCTTTCTTTCAACATATAAATAAATAAACAGCTGATTTTATTATTTATAATAGTTGTTATAAATGTGAAATGGATAACTAACTAAAAATATTTTTTAATTTTTATTAACTATTTATAACATAAAAATAAATATTGAATAATATTATATTCAATTAAATTAGGTTTGTACTTTTGAAAATTTAAAATTGTTTCTAAGGTAGTATAAAGAATGGAATTAATATCTGTTGATTAGTGAACTGTGTGCATAATTTGGAGTTAAGAACTTTTATAGATGTAATAGCCAATTGACTTCATATTTTTGTTCTATCCATACAAATGTAGTATTTAGTTTTCTTACTACAAACCCGTCTCGCTAGACGACGAGCGAGACGGAGATATGAGCTCGCACTCCGCGTACACTAGCTTACACCGCTTAAACGGGCGCTTCTCGCCTCCGCGTTTCCGTCACAGGCGAACGATAATCAAAGTTGGGGCCCGCGCCTCGACTTCGACTATTGAGTAGCTCTCGCCACTCGACAGTTAGGATAAGCCAGCTCTCTGGCTAGTGTAATGTAGAGGGTGAGCTCGCGGATCTCCGGATCCGCGGGCCAGTTTCGATGAAGCTGTAATAGTCGTCAATAAGACTAACAGCGCAAACTTCATCGAATCCAGCAGCAGCAGTAGCAGTAGTCTTACTACAAAATCCTCTACTTTTATGTATTTGTGCTCATGAAAGTATCGATGGCTTCGTTTTATTATATGCAACTTTGTTCAAACCAGATTACATTGGTTTACAATATTTGAGAAAGTGTATGGAGCACAGGGTTGGTAGGCCTCTTTGATTCTAAACTCACATGAGTAGTGTAGGTTTTGGTCCACTTGCATGATTACAGGATGTTATGGACCTATCTGGCTAATACAGGTTGCCATAGTAGTATAGCCGTGATTTTACGTTAAAGCTGGACCATTTATATTATGACTCCTTATGTAGTGAAGTATTTTACAGTTTGCTTTGTAACATGAAGACCCGGAGTTTGCTACTTAGACTTCATGTATACTTGAGTTTGGATTGTGGTATTGTTTTTGACCCCGCCTGACTTGCTACCACCACCCTTAGTGTCAATTTGCTGCCATAACAGCTTTGCTTTGTTCTAGCAGTCATAACGGTGAAAATCAGCACTAGTCTGAGTGAACACAACCAACATTGCCTCTTTGTCATTTAAAACTTAGTGAAATTAATGTCGAGTGTTAGTCCATATCAAATAAAAAAAAACTGTAACCTCATTATCACTTGACATCATTTGATATTGCCCATTAACGTTCAAAAAAAATAATGCTGTAAAACTTTTATTAGTGTATAGATATTACTACAACTACCTTTTTTTTACAGCACAATTGGCCCTTGGTTCAAAATTCCACAATACATTAAAGAACTATTTCACACAGCCTCATAGTCAATTGCGCATCGACAAGGATATTGAAGGTGTTTGGGTTTCTGTTAGTAACATGTTGAAAAGTATATCATCACCTAAGGCAATAGAGTCCAATGTTGTTCATCCTTTATTGAAATATAGGGGCATTTTTGATGCCATAGCGGACTATGAGTAAGTATTAACATACATTTAATATTGTAATACATTTGCATTTTATGTGAATTTCATTATAAGAACACTAAACTTTTTTATTAAATTTGTTTTAACAATATTATATTAGCATAACATATGAATGACCTTATTGTCACTGAAGGTGCAGTAGTAGTCAAATTTGATTAGAATAACTTCTGGTCATTTATTTAAAACAAATGATGAAATTATTGTTTTTAATTTAAATTTCAGGGACAAGCCAACACTAATAGAATGGAAGAAGTCGGATAAGCAAAGAAAGGCAATATCATTGACATATGACAACCCTGTACAGTTGGCGGCATACTTTGGTGCTGTTTGCAATGATCTAAATTACAAGCATTTAAATGTGAGAGATGCACTACTTGTGATTGCATACACAGATGGCTCTAAGGCTGATGTCTTCCATTTGTCTACGGACAAATTGAGAGAGCATTGGGCTCAGTGGCTTATCAGATTAGAAGAGTACACAAAGAAATTTTACAATGAATCTGAGAAGAAATTAAAAGGTGGGAAAAGACTTTTTGAAGAGGAGATTGGGAATCTCTGATCATGGTATGTTAAATGGTATATATCTATTTTGTGGTAGTTATAATTTCTTTATATAAAATTGTGAATATTTGACAGTACCAGCATTGCAGTATGACCTTTTTAAATTATGATATAAATCTTAATAATAATCAAATTATTTGTAGTTATTGCATGCGTAAATCATTTTGTCATAGTATGAAAAAAATATTCAAGTTTTTTTTTTCTTGGCATATGTTTTAGGAGAGAATTACTATGATATCTTTTTGTTACACTATATTCTTGTTATCAGTTATAAACCATTTAACATTTTATTTTAATCCCATTGTAAAAAGGATGTTAAAATTAACTTAGGTATTTTAACTTTTTTGTTTGTGTAATTGTAGCTACCTTAAAAGATCAAATATCTATATCTCTTAAAGGAAATATAATTGAATAGTTATTTTGGTCAAAATTAAAAATAAATTGTTCAAGTCATACAAAATTAGAGATTTAATTTATCATCTCAAGTTTTCTTTGATTTTTTTAGCTGTTCATCCACTGAATAGGTTAAAAAAGTTGTGAGTATAAAGAAGATACAAATTGGCGAACAATATGAAGAATAAAAATGAATTTGCATCTTAAAAATTTTAATGTTAATGGATAATTAATGTGCAAAGAAAAATATTTTTCATGTTATTATCTTGTTGAAATTTAATTTCGATGATTCTTTGCATGTAATATTTTTGTAATCTCCTAATTAAAATTATATTCATTAGTGCCATTGTTAGTCGTCTTCTGATATCTATAATATCATGGTATGTATGTGTATTATAATAACTTGTGAAGATTTCATGCCACAAATATTAACGAAACCTACAATTTAATGTGACCAAATGTACGAGCGAATAATATCATACAACTTATGTAACTTGATTTCGTATGCAGTGCTAAAATACTGAAAGTGTTTTGTATATGATAATGTTAATATAATGGCAACCCCTGAGGTAAATACAACGTTTAGAAAAAGAATGGGACAAAAAAAGAGTGCGCATAACAATATCTTATTCATTTTACGCACATTTCGATTGGTAAAATCTTTACTAACGTTCTTATTTGTGTATCTTCTATAAATATTCCGATTTTTCTTTTAGTTCTTTATTTTATAACAAAAAAAACAAAACTTCAACATGGTTTTTGATCATTTTTCAATTTGAGTGTTGCCTTATAAATTATATATAAAAGTTTGCATTTATTTTTTAATATTTTAACTATGAAAATGAATCCAGTGCACAGTGGTGTAAACATAATTAACATTTTCGCTATCGATTTCGTAAATTCTTTAAAAAAAGTCGTAAGTTTGAAATTATTAAAGTATAACAAAGGTTTTGCTAATTATATTACAATGATTTTAGCATATTAATCGGTGTTGCTCATTATTATTTATTACAGTTTCTAGATAAATTCTGTGCAAGTAGCAGAGTTTTTTTATTTCACATTTTGACTTTATATGATAATGAAAGTAGTTTTTTGTGAGAATAATATGAATACACTACCAATAACCATAATGTAAAAAAAATTATTTTTACAAAAAATTAACACAACAATATTAGTTTTAGCACCAATTAAATATTAATAACTACAACACGGAACATGACAGAAAATGAATACGGCTTTCATTGCGCCTTTATAAATCATTGCTTGTAAGCTGGAACATTGGTTTTGAAAAATGCTATTACAAGCCGATATATATATAATTAGAATCTATTAGTTATGATATGATATGTGTATATTAATGTCTTTAGTTGGCAATAAACACATTTAATTCGTTGTTTACGGTATATTTTAACAGCTGTAGCCACTGCGGCATCGCCGCTGACTTATGTGCTATAACATAGTTAATTGAATTATTGAGAATTATTGAAAGGTTTTCAATGTTTCTCTATTAAGTGATTATTTTCTTAGTTCAGTGTCTTTTTTTTTAATCGTTTATCTACCTCTATGGTTATATGTAAAACCATAGATTAAATATAAACTCGGAAATTAATATTGTAAGTAATAATAACTGGTAGCAAAAAAAAAAAACAGATAGTTACATGGCTGCGAAAAATATGTATGGCTGAAGTTGTATGGAAAATGAGGTTCCGATATGTAATCATGGTCTTCTATAAATTGTCCCATACGATAATCTGATTAATTCCTTCACTGTTATCTATAATAATAAAGTTTTTAGAAAATGCGTTCTTTTTTTCATTACTAACAATTAAAAGAAATCAAAATTTTTAATACGATCTTAATATGTTGTTTCAATTACATGAAAACAGCATTATTTTTTTTATTATTCATTGGTTTCACGAGTGCGTTAAAATATCACTGATGTTAACAAATTTCAGAACCGTGACGAAAAGGAAATTCTCTCATCTTGTTTTTCTCGATAAACTCTTTACCTCACAGACTTTTTTTCCATTTAAAATTTAATGTGTAGAGTTAAGAACTGAATAATGGTCTAAAAATTTGTCTTAATAGGCATCAAAAGGCTACAAAAGTATAGATTAACGGGCTAAATGTGGGCGAGCGCCGACGACGAAAAGCCTAAAAATCGTCTACCGGTCTATAAAGTGTTAACAATAAATACGTAAAGTAAGCGATAAATATGCTTGATAAAATGCTAATACAATTTATCTGGGCGATGTTGGTAACATTAGAACTTGACTAAAATGTAGACGCAACAAGATATACCATTTCTTTTTTGTATTAGTAACGGACGACAAGGCGTAGCGCTTGTCTCATTTCTAATATAATTTTATTTGGCTAAACTGTATTCTGTAATTTAATTAATTTATGTAACAATGAAGTGAGCTTCGCATTAAATCAATTTTTTTTTATTAGTGCTTGTACCATGCAAATAGCATTATTATTATTTCAAACATTTTAACTGACTGGTCACTCTTAGTGACTTACCAATTGAAGACACGGATAGCAAAATAGTTATTTTTATCTTGAATGAAATAAAACCATTTATTGTTTAGGAGAGCATTTTATTAGTATGAACTGTTTGTATTGAGTTATTATAACACAGGTTTTTTTTTACAGAATGACATTCATTTCGCATATAAAAGGTGAAGGTATGTCACAATCTACAGAATTTGTGTTCATATAAAAGGATTCATCGTCATTTTTCGATACACTTACTGCGCTGCAGTTATGTTCCGTTTTACTGGAAATATACAACCCAGAACCTGTAACACGATTCGTTTGTGATAATTATAGTGTCATATTTTCCTTTATAACTTATACTTTTCTTTCTTACCTTCCGTTGAATTAATTTCAAACAATAGCAACTTATATATATTTTCAAATCAAAATTTCTGTAATTTGCGGATTTATTACCAAGAGAATTCTATTCGATTGAAGTTCTGTGCCATTAAGACTTACACCTTAATAGGCTTTTATGAAGGAAGTGGTAGATCACCATGACCTCACGGATCACCGGATTCGTGGCCAAATATCAGATGAAGCTGTAATAGTCGTCAAAAACACTAACAGCGCAAGCTCTTCCGAACCCAGTAGCAGCAGCAGGTAGATTACCAATGAGAAACGGCGAAAAAGAACTGTAGCGGAATTGCTTTATAATACGTATGTCCACAGGTAGAAATCGCAATATAGAACACAAAACAAGCAAACGGCAATACTAACAAAAACTTATTTCACAAAGAAACAACCTTTCGTTGTAACTGCTCAAATACCAGGTCACTCAGATAGTATTGCGAGAAAAGTTTTTATGTATGTTAAACTGGCCAGTTATAATTTATTTAAAAATATGATTACTTACAAGTAAAAATAGGTACGTTCCAAATTCAAAATTTCCCTCCACATTTTTTGCGAGCTTATTAAAATGATCGTGTCTCATTCAAAAATGGATTTGCGTCCATATTATTTTCGCGCCATGATTTTTTACGATTTTAAGTGTCGCCTGAAATCGGACGAATCGCACGATAGAGTTCAAATGGCATTCATAGTTGAAGGACCCTCTAAGACCACCGTGTATCGCTTGTATAATATTTAAGCGCGGTCGACTAACTTTGGGGAATGACGAAATAAGTGGTCGCGTTTTGACGGCTGTTACGGAAGCAAACGTGCTAGTAGTGAAAAATTTGATCCAAGACAATAGACGAGTTACATACCAAGAGATTCAGCAAATACTGCAGATTAGATCAGGAAGCCTTCGGGAGATTCTACACGTGCACCTTCGGATGCGGAGGATAGTTTCACGCTGGGTGCCGCATAACCTCACCGATGTTTAGAAGCAGGCAAGAGTGAAATGGTGCCATGATATGATAGTCAAATTTGAAGCAGGCTCGACTCGACGTGTTTACGACATCGTTACAAGTGATGAATCCTGGATTTATCAATACGATCTCGAAACGAAGTGCCAGTCGACGGTTTGGGTGTTTTAAAATGAATCAACGCCTACCAAAGTAAAGCGAGAGGAAGATTTTGATCGCGAGATTTTTCAATTTAGCTAACTACTTGGTGTTAATTCCTTTATGAAACCAAAGAAGCATTTACGCCGAATGTTATACTACCAAACGCTTGGCAGAAGTTTTCTCTGTTGTTAGCAACAAGCGACCTAACACGGCTCCGCGGGCTACTGCTCCACCACGACAATGCGCCCGCCCACGCTGCAATCAAAACTAGGGACTTTATATATCCCGGTTTTTAAATTAATCGCTTACCCCTGTAACTTGTATTTATTAAAAATAAAACATCAATAATTTTTTCACAAATTATAGAGTAATTAGATAATTTGTAATTAGTTACGCGGCACAAACTGACCGACCTAATTTATGTCCTTTACCTATTGCAGTTGTTATATGAAAAAGTAGCCTAAATCTGCAGTAATTCAGACTATCGTAAATATTTTTATGTAAAAAGTCCTACTAAACATATAAGAAATACCACGTTGTATATCGCAGGTAATTAGTTAGTATTATTCATACCAGGATCGACAGTAGGGCATTGTTCATTATTGAATTTTTTACACACGAAAGCAATTTCACATGAACCGATGCTGTTTACCCCCGTTAGTGTCGACATCACAACGCACTTTGTTTCCGTAGGCCGTTGATTCATGATAGACTTCTTAAAAAAATCTGGAACGAAATATCCTGAGAAACATGAAATGTTAATGTAAAAATGGGCATTGGAGTTTAGTGTCTTAATAGAATACAAATTATATCATTTTTACACGTAAATGGTAATATTTTTAATTACTTTTCTTACCATCGACAGTTAAAAAGGTTCCTTGATAAAACTCGTCCCATATGCCGACAAAGATTTCCTCTAAGTCGGTCGACGATTCAGACAAATTGGTGGCGACATGCCACTCTTTCAAATCTTGTGGATAAAACAATTGAGCACCTTCATCGTTGCAAGTTATAAAAGCTTCCTTCCAAGAACTTGCATCGGCATCGTGAAGTTTATAGAATGCATTATATTCCTCTATGTAAGTGTAGTCTCGTCGGAAAAATGCCTCTTTACTGTATACAATGACGCTAAGCGTACCTGTGGCAACAAAGACTCGTTATATAATAACAAATTATTAATTAAATTAATATTTAATTATTGTAAAAAAAATTAAATCTTTAAATAGATGCAAAAAGTATAAGCCAATAAAAATTTACTGTTAACTCAAACTTTAAATAATTAAAAACAATATTCCATACCCAGAATAAAGGCCAATGTTTTAAACGTCATCCTGATTCGTTTACGTAACAGTACTAAGCTTTGAGTAAATGTCGTTTCTTTATATAGTCAGCCCTATCTATTCTTCCACTATACAAAATGTTCCATTTTATTAAAAATAATATTTTTTTGTGTATCATACTAGCCATCACACGTGCTCCTCTGGGAGTTGTAATTTTATTTATTTAATATTATGATTAATCTCCTTTCAGTAAAACTACCGATTTTCTAGTCAAAGAGAATAAAAAAATCATTTTAATTTGAACCCTACATTCGGGTGTAATTTTGAAAGAAAAAAA
>DWQX01002786.1:0-20232 GCA_018245475.1 Pharmacophagus antenor
TATCAATAACTGATATAAACTTATGATAAATATGTCATTTAGACGTAATGTAAAGTTGTAGGTTTTAATTGTTGACAACTCTATATTAATAAAAGTTTATGGTATAAATTATTTTAGAATGTAATTCTTCGAACCCATTAGAAAAATCACAGCAAGCGCTGTAGTGTTCTATCTTTTATACGCTTCATAATTTTCAGGGCTAGTGATATGTCAAATCCATTGATATATATATATTGATATATAATAATACACATAAGCGGAATAACGTCTGTGAGGTTCAGCTAGTACAATTATAAAAGTTGTAAAATAAGTCCGCTTTTACCGTTATACAGTAAGGCGTGTCGATTGACTTAATGATAAAGAATCAATTACTTCACAATAGTTTAGTTAAAAATAATTCTCTTTAGTTACAATATTGAAGAAAGTTTTGAATAGAGCGCATTTTAGTTAGTTTCCGATTGCATAATGGCGACGGCCGTGAAGCCATTACCTTATCTTAAGTCCTCTGTGGATTTATTTAGCTTTCCCCCGTCGAAATTTATCGAAAACCTTTCGATAAGGATGTCAACAGAAACGGATTAACGTTAATTTAAATGGATATAAAGTGTTTACTCCAACGGAAGCTTATTAGTATCGGCTTGCTACTGATTGTTCCTACCGACATAAAATTCAAATTAATTTTAAGATTACGACGTTATTTTAATTAAGGTACTAGTTCAGGCCGCGATTTTATTACAACATTCTAAAATATAGAAGAATAAATAAAGACTACGAAAAAGAAACATATGAAAAATTTTCATGGTGACAATGTTTACGTAAGTTAAGATTCTCTTTCATTAGTTACATACATATACTCGTAAATGTAGTTGAGTTATATTCATCTTTGATAATGTTTAAATTTTTATTAGTTTGTGCATTCAAATTACATTTATTTGCATAACTCATTTCTATTATTTGTTATTGTTATTATAATGATTTTTGAATTAATAAATTAAAGGATATTCTATCCCCTCTGCGAGTGTTTTTTAAAATGGTTTTTTTGAGTACTTCAGAAATCACAATATGATCTATATATTAAATAAATTGTGACCCACAAGATTTTCATATCCAAATAAAAAATAGATTACATAAAGAGGAAGATACAATTTTAAACGAGCTCATCCGTTAGAAAGTGGAAACGCAACAAAATTAAAGCTATAAAGCAATGTGACTTGTGAAATTGTTCGATAGATAGTAAAATAGACCCACCTACCTCGAAAGTCTATTTTACGTGTCTAATGTTTTTTTTAGAACGTCATTAAAAATACAAGAACGTTCTTCTACCAAATAGATAAGCCATTCCTTTTTACCAATACATAATCTGGACTTTCATACTCACACTTATTATCATTTAGATTAAAGAGAAACATTTACAGTGTTACTAGTTTTTGAACCAATGAACAAAATTTTTGCTTTTTTGTCGAATATTTCTCGCGTCTTGGTTAACAACTTTGGAAAAAGATCTGAAAGATCTCAATAATAATAAATACCAAAAATCAAGTACTATGGAAAAAGAACAAGGAAGGTCGTACTCAAGTAAATAGAACGAGGTTTAGAATAAGAAGTTATAAATATTTCTGACCTTCGAAAAGAATAACACTATATTAAATTCGGAAAAATTGGAGTTTTGAGGCTACGAAAATTCAATAAGAATCAACTATACACAAATACAGGCGTCAGAAGTTCAACATGTATTATTGGGTCGGATTGAAAACTCCAACAGACTTAAAATAAGAAGTTTTAATATTGAAAATTAAATAAAATTGAGCAAAAGCATATTGATCACAACAAACTCGTTACGAAATATTACGTTTTAATATCATTCATTAGTGGGTCTAGTGTTTCGAAATGCGACATTGAAAAAACTATTTCTTTTCATAGCAAGTTGTTCCATTTATCCTTTCATATGTTTGACTATTTAAAAGTATTTTTTTACTATTTCTTAGCGAAAACTGTTTATAAATTAATTTGGTATTAAGTGGTAACTTTTATAGGCTAATTAAAAATAAATTTTGTACAGTCAAATCTATTGAAGTTAATGGACGTTGTAACGAATTGAATAGTAAGCAAGTGCACTGAACTAATTGCTGGAGTGTACAGTATTGTTTTCCTGTTACTACTACTCTCTCCGTAGTGCGAAATTAATTTACATTAAACAAGTTGAAGCTTGTCACGTAAATTGATCTTCTGTTTCTGTTACATGTTGATATGTAATATGACGGAACGGAACATGGATATGATTTGATTAAATTACTGACACCTTTATGTATATATTTACTACCACAACTACCATAATTAGTCTAAGAGCTATAAAGACGAAATAAAAGCTTAAGCGTTCAATAGTATAGTTCAGGGTCTAGTTAAGAAAGTATTTCAGCTTATGACTCTCTAATAATATTTATATAATGTAGGTAATCTTGTAATTTAGTAAAATTTTCAAGCGTACAAATAAATACGTCAGCTTCTTAACACCTTATTTTTCTTACAAGATATGGTTACGGTTGTGTCTTTAATATTTTTACGGTACTCTAGGGGGGTGATATTAATAATATATGAATGAAAAATAAAGTATTATAGTAAATAGCGATAATTATCTTAAGAAACGCTTGCGAAATTTTAATTTTCACCAAGTGCACCTAGCTAGGTAAATAGTCGGTAAATAAGATAAACTTCCCTTGCAAAGAAGAAACGATATATACATTTGCACAAGAAATTGATACTTTTCTTAGATAAAATGTAATAAGGAGATCCTATCTGTATTCAGTAAAACTATTTAGCATAATATTTATAACATTTATATATTAATTACATATTTCACTTATAGCGTGCTCAAAGAAAAATAATACAACCTAATTAATAACATTTAAGAATCTGAACCTAATAAATGACTCCTAAATCTTTAGAAATCATTACACTTAATATTTTATACAGAAATGTCTCTTTAAATATTTTATTTAGTATTGGTGGTAATGAGAGTGAACTCAAAAGTTGCGTGGTGTAATTGCTCACTCACTTAACATAATTTTGCAATTCCGTTTCAAAAGTTAACGAACTTAACCGAATTTTCCGCAAGGGATAATGAGAAGAGTTTGATTTGAAATTTCTCAAACAAGTATACTTATATTTTATGCTGCTTACTTTCAGTTACAAAGTATGTTGCTCAAGGTATTAAAATTAAAGGTATATAAGTGGTTAATATCGACATACGTAAAGTGAAACAAAAACCTCTTTTCAGTCGTAATTTAATAAAATTAAAATTAAATAAAGCATACACTACTTTTTTTAATTATTAAAATTATAATAATTACAATTATAACATAATAATCTGTACCTAATTTAGCTGAACAATAAAAGGCTAATACTATCTATATTAACAATATTTGGAAACAAAAAAGAAATAGGAGAGAAATAAAATGTTTGTGTAGTAGTTGTCACGTATTTATATACTTGCTTCATTTGTGTTGGAGTGTTTTAGGACAAAAAGTAAAACTATTATTTGCTTTTATTAGAAATGTAGATTTAGTGAATAATGTTTTTACTCCTTGAACTTGAAAAATTATTCATACATATTTTTTTTCGCGTCAGAAATTTCCTTATACTATAGTTCTCTATAATTTCTTTTGATTCTATAACAATGCTATTCAAGATTGGTGTCGTTTAAGGCGATAGTGATACTCGTACACCAGAAGTGTATTTGTGATATTAATATGACATTTATTTACTTAATTTTTATTTTTGTCTCTTTATACATCTATGTTGAAGTGGGTGGTTTCGGTGAAGTGTGAGTTAGTGCAACTACATATACAGGGTAGGCAAGCTATGCATTTTAAAGTTCACATTAGTTATATTTTTTAAAACGTGAAAAATTTGATAGTGTTTATTATGTGATAATATATTAGAACACAAAAACTTCGACATCTCATCTAGCTTCATAAAAGTAATATATTTAATTTGTTTTGTCCGCCTGAAAGTTTCTAGCGAAAATCAGCGTATATTACGTTAAATTATTTTCTTTATGAATGTCCTACATACATTATATGTAAAGACGTATTAAGCGCAAGTAATTTTTGCTTCAAATGATTATAATTGTATTTAGCTTATGTATACACATGTCACGTATTTACACCCGCTATATTTAAGGTTTCGTGCCCAAAGGGTAATAATTGGAACCCTATTACTGAGACTCCGCTCCGTCTGTCTGTCCGTTCGTCTGTTAGCGGGCTTTATCTTATGACCCGTAATAGAGAGAAATTTTCACAGACTGTGTATACCCATTACCACTACAGCAACAAATATTAAAAAATACTAATACAAATGTTAGCAACATCAAAATATGTCTTAAATTCATTATAAAATAAGTTGTTCAAATGATTATAATAAAGCTGAGAATCGATTTATAAAATGACTGGTGAATTATTATTTGTATGGAAATATAATTATAGATATAGAGAATAGATTATAGACCACATCTTAACATTACTAATAATCCTTCGCGAATAATATTAATATGTAATTTTAATTAAAAAGGAAACTGTTAAGGTGGCAACACTACGTTTACATACTTTTTGGTGTAGTGCTGAGTCAGTCTTAGACGAACGATCGTAGTAAATAGATTGGAAAGTGGTTATCAGAAGTGTTAAGTTTGAGAAGTTAGCAATACCACATGTATGTACTAATACCCAATACCTTTTAGTGTGATATTAAACTATTTAAGCTAGTAATGACATTGTAGTGTTATGTTAAATAAGATATTTATATTAGCTAAAAATTTGTTCTAAGTAGCTTAATGTGTTCTCCTCAGGAGAGCTTAAGTTGTCAAGCCGGTAGTAAATTATATACTGAATATTCATCAATTGTATAGTTTTCTTTCCCTTGTGATTCCCTCTTACAATTATTATTGCGACAATGCAAAAGAATTCCTTTAATAACTAACACAAAATAATATATTTACATAAATCAGCTGCATCAAGTGTCAATAGAATTTTTTCGATTTTTTGATACGTGAGAGGCTATTATGAGTTACACGCTTTTACAACGTTTTTCCTGACCTGTCTACAAACTCTGTTTATACTAGCCGGAACCCTTCGCATTACGAGTCCGACTCACATTTGGCCGTTTATACAGTACAAACTGATGTTTGCCTAATGTTTACTATTGTTTCTGCAGTGGATAAATTATCTTTATTAGTTTCAAAATTGGTATGAGTTGAATTAAAATTTTTGTGTTTCGTAAGATGGGAAAAGTTTATAAACAAAAAAAAATATTTTTTCTTTCCTTTTTTTATTTTCTGATTATGTAAAAGCGCCTTACACCCACGCTAGGGTCGGATCGTTTAATGCGGGGGATTACAGACGTATTATTAAAAGATACTAAGTACACCAACGTTTGGCACAAATGACAGTGGATTCCACAAATGTGTAGCTTTTCATGAGGGACGGGAGAACATAATATTTGTCGTAAGTAATATGATCACTGGATATGGTCATAATATGAGGTAATTGATATTTTGTCCGTAGTAAAAATACAATAATCGTTGTTAATAAAGTATTATATAAAAATAAACAAGAATTTGGATCCGGTTAATATTATGAAATTCTGTTCTCATCTGATATGAAGGGATGCAAAAAAGATCCATCGTTAATTATTGTCATTAACAAAAACAACAAGCTCTACCAAAACCATCAGAGTAGCTTACGATTATCACACGGCCGTGGAAAAGATTAGCACATTGCTCGTTAACGATCTTGAAAACAGCAACATTCGTCGGCCTCTGAGCCAGTGAAATAAAACGAAATTGTAATAAAAGTAAATCGACGGGCACTGTTCTGAGCCCCCTCTACGTGTTGCCCAAAGTCAACTTTATTCGTTCCAGAAAATTACGGTTCGTGTTTCTTCTCTCCTACTTAATATAGCAGTTATGTTAACGCTTACTATCTGGTATGAATATTGTTTATGAAATATTTTATATATAGATAATAAAATTATCATGTCTCATGGTCGTTTAAACACAAATATGCAATATTCATACGGTTTTGTTAATTTTTTTTATAATATTATTGTAAACAGAATTTCGTTATATCCAGAAAGTCATAATACTTCACGCCAGTGGCTTTAGAAACTTTTACTATAATTGAAACGGTTCTATGAATAATTTATAATTAAGTAATCAATATTGTATGTATTTTCGAGATAACCATATTTTTTTTTAGAAAAGCTTAACTTGGGTTTTCATACTATAATTAAGAAAAATAAAATATGTTTCAAATAAAACAAAATTAACGAATTAAGCTCGGAAATGTGAACGTGCCAGGTTAAATGAAACGTTATTCGTCTTTACAAATTACGGTCAATGTTATTTGGTGCACTCTGAAAATTATTGTCGGGAGAAACTGGAAATGAGGACTTAAATTGTACATTGAAAAGTAGTAAGAATAAAAGTTTGATAACTTTAATAAATATTTAGGCTTAATAATTAATATCTATTAATAATAGTTTTATTTTGTAAAAAAAAACTTATTGTTCACTATGACAGGCCTTGTGACGTAGTCACTTATGAGAGTTTATGCCAAGAGCGGGCTAGCAGTTTCTTATGGTATTGTCCTTCACTGGAAACATAATCCCAGTAGTGGATCCAACCACAATTATTTAAATGATTTATTAATAGTAGACCACGGAAAATATTGCATTACATACATACCTATATTAGATGTACCTATTATAAAGTGCTAAAGCAAACCTAAAGTACTTGTCATAGGCTTGCTAGTAAAAGTGGTCTTTGAATCGAAGATTATTTACAATTTCATGAATTTTAATATTTTGCACGGAATATGTACGTAATACGTGCAAAGTGTAATTAAATATTTATGATAAAAAATAAATCAAATTATTTACATAATTTTTGTTATGTTTTTTCACGAAGAGTTATTATTTGATGTTTATGATTAGTTTTTGCAACTGAATTTTTGTTAATTAAAGACAGTGACACGTTTAATAAGTTATAACTGGCTACTGGTAATGATATTTTTACTATGCTTTATAATTTAATTTTTATGAATTGATGTAAGATGAGAAATTCTGAATCTCAATTTCAAAATGCTTTGATGATAGGTACTCTTGAAATTTCCCTCTTGAAGTTGACCAACTAATCCAAGTTTTCCTTAGCGACTAATGAGACGAGTTTGATTTGAATTTCTCTGAGGGACGGAAAAGTACACCGCTATATTGAATGCGGATTTAAAATGAACTAGAGTTTTGTTTACCGGAAGCTCAATAACGAGACGCAGTATATCGAACATTATGAATTGGTTAAAAGGTAAAATATTCGTTTAAATATAACAAGTTTCCATTACAATTCTTACAATTCGTACAATTCTTCTATCAAAAAGTAAAACAATTCATTCATGTCGTTACATCTCTCAGGTATGACGAAGACTAGTAAAGAATGTTATTTGATATTAGATTTGCTTATTGTAAAAAATATTTACTTTTTTCGTGAGATTATTTGTATATTATGTATATTTAAACGTTTTTTAAGAAAATCAATATTGTGCACTAATAAAGATTAACATTTATAGTTAAAGTTTTCCAATTTGGTGTATTTCCAGTATTCTGATATTACACACTGACTTAAGTTTTCTAGAACAAGTTAAAATATAAAAGTTCAGGTACCTTAAGTCGTGAGGTAAGCAGTGTAAATAAAGATTAGTATTGAAATGTCAGATGATTTCAGCGCTATTGAAATACCTGCTACAACACTGAATAGGAACCCTATAATCCGCTTTTATTGCTTTTAGAATGACAATGTATATGAAATTGAAGACTGAGGAGTGATACTGCAGTGAATGTTTGTAAATAGTAATATACCACCTCTAACATTTCAATGATTAAAGCTTGATTTTTGTGATAGTTCTAAAAATAATCCAGAATTTTTGTGAAGATTTTTTTTTGGTTGAATGGTGATAAATTTGATGTACTACTTAGTGGCAACTTACAATAAAGTAGATGGAATCTTATTTTCAATAATTTGAGTTCTTTACTGTGTGTACAATATTTATAAGTCGGGAAATTTTTACTTTATATTAATAACAAATAATATAAATCTAATGAGAAATTAATTTTCCATTCTCAGTTTCTGCAGAACTAAATTTAAACGTAAATACATATTTATAAATGTTTAAATACCTATAAACAAGGAGAGATACGGCGTAAGTACAAAGAGAAATGGTTTCAATTTGTGCAAACAATAGACTCATCAGTGCGGCTTATAGTTACCTGTTTCACGTTTTTATCTTACGTGATCGAAATTTTAAGCGTTTGTCGTATTATTGATTGTTGAAATTTTTTCTAAGGAAGAACTAAAATTTGATGGTAAATCAAAGAACGGAAAATTATATATATACAATATGATCAAAATGAAATGATTGTACAATTACAATTTCTTTACAAGTATAAACGAGTTTTAAATATTTGTTTACTAAAGCTCATTATTTATTTCTAATATTTATGTACTCTAATTAATGTGTGATTCTATGCGAGCGCGCTTCATCATCCAGGGCCTCATTGTGACTTAACATGATTTGAAATAGGTGTCAAGTATAAGCCTATTGTCGGTAAAGAAACATGTTTTAGTTTTTGTGTATATGGGTGTATACCTGTAAATATTGATGAATAAAATAAAATAATTAATATGTATTATTTATAAAATTTACCACCGGTAGTGTTCCGAGGTATTGTTTGCAGTAATTCCAGCCGCCGTATTCTACCATCGCAGCACAGGACACAACGCCAAATTCCATCGTCGACATCTGTATGATTGGCAATCTTCTGTTCTGCGTTTAAACTGTCATATTTTACCACTCATAACCACTCCATGGAACCAGTTGACGCCAGCTGTATTTCCGGACTGATACGACATAGGGGCCTCAAGAAAACGGGCAACTCCTTCCTTAAAGGTCGGCAACGCAGTTGCAACTCTCCGAGTGTTACGGCTATTTATGTGCGATGGTAATTAATTTCCACCAGGAGATCCGCTCGCTCGTTTGCGTAATCTTATAGAAAAAATATTTCTTTTTGCACTGAGGTTCGTTGTTGACAAGAATAAAAAATATTAATAAATTCAATGGAATCACAAAAAATAATAATATCGACAATAATGGTGTAATATATGCATATCGTACTTACTTTTTCATGAGTTGTAATGAAAAATGTAATCGAGTCGAGTGTGAAATGAATTGGAAAGACGCTACAAAGGACTGATTCACTGTTCTCTATGCAGATTGTTAGCCCTTTGAAAAGGATGAATGAAATTCAGAATACCTTTATAACTTTTTTGTACAGATATTGTATTATTTAGAATTATTTAAAATTTAAATTTTTATTACAAAGCAAATTTAATAGTATATACATGAAGTAGAAGAGTTGGTCAATTAAAAATAAATCTCTCTCTCTACTCGTATCTTCATTCCTGAACAATGTAGTCCTGGCGTATTGTCTTTAAATAGGCAAATTGCCTCCGTCGGCTTCTCTTGGTGACAATTTTAACGATGATACAGATTTTGTTACTTTTCCTTTCAGCAAAATACGAAATTTAGATTCCCATATTGACTTTTTTATTATACATATACTTTTGATCTTTTTGATGAATCAAGCATAAATGTATATATCTATTTATCATAGTTCATTATCTGGTAAAGAACAGACGTTTGGCAAAATCCGTATAATGAAAGGGATTTAACTAACAAACAAGTTTTATCTCCATGGAAGTTTGCGGCGCACCTTAATCCTTCACGTGCTTATCTTCTTCCAAACAATAAAGTAACGATAAACCGAGGCTTTCAACTTTTTACTTCTATAAAACATAATATTTTCTATTTATGTGCCAACGATTATTGCATGTTTCTGCACGACGTACGTAACCATTTGTTTTAGAAGTAGTAAATAATTCAAGTAATTACATGCGATATAAGGTTTATTGAGGACAATTGCAATGTTTTAATTATGTTGATTTCTGAAGGAACTTGTTCTTTCTGGCTACTCATTGACTTTTATAACTGTAAAAACTATGTGTCAATAATCGCAACGTATTTTTAGCTATTTTGCATATCAAATAACTTAGGTACGTTTTACCTCTTTTTATGGTTACTTTTGTATAAAGATGAAGACAGATACATATACGGTCGGCAGATCTCCTATACTTGAGTGTACCACTGAAATGAATAATTATGCCTCTATGAAATTGTGTGCATACATTACTTGTTGCAGTGAAGTGAGATTTTATAGCTGCTGTTTTTAGGAGGTGGTAAACACAAGATTTAAAAAGACATTGATAAACCCTATAGGGAGCTGTATGGGCAAATCTTGAGTATCTCTAGCTATATTTTAACAATCATTTTTTTGTTATATGGGGGAAATATAGTATAATATAATATAGATACTCTGCCTTCTGGGGGGAAGTCGGGGTTATGTGGGATTTTTACTCACTAAAACCCCCTCAGTGGTCGACATAAGCATTTTGTAGGAGCCGCGGGATCTCCATTCGGAACACAACCGCGGTACCTCCAACGCTACGCTATAATGATAGCCCGTCCCGGAGCCTACATGATGTAGACTTCAGACCCCTCGCGGGTTCTACCATATTGGCTCTCTAGCTAAAACCTACCACGTCCAGCCACCGTCGTCCTCGGAGACGTTGAAAACATGATAAGGACCCCCATCCTTACTATCCACGCTTCCAAAGGTCCCAAAGGACCACGCCGAGTCACCTCCCATATTTTAACAATCATGGGCTAACACTTCACCTCGTATTCACATAATGTTATGTGTAGTATTCACCATAACTCTCTTTGACTTCATTAGTCATATGGCCTCGGAATCATATATAGAACCTCCGTTTTACAAAACCAAGCGGTAAACCATTGCATCTCGGAGTCAGTCAAAAGTCAAGGCGTGTTACGTCTACGAATGTAATAAAACATATGTGTAATATTGTACACAACAGTAAACTGAAATTTGCTGCATGTTTAAAAAAATAGATTATAATATAACATTTTTAAAATTTTAACAAAATTGTTTGACTTTAGTCAAAGCTTTATTAATCTCCAATAAAAGTTAATTACATTATTCAACTTTTAAGTAAATGTGCAATGTGGTAGTCCAATTATATAAGCTTATACTAAATGACTATAATACAAAAAATAAATATTTATATCATAATTATTTAACACTAGAAAAAAGGACTGATACTTGAGATTTTAATCTGTAAAACATTTTAAAGGTACAAGAGGTACAAGTGATTACTTTAATGGTGGGCTAAAAAATACGTCGTCGTCGACATTTTTATTATTGTAATGGACAAGAAATTTTGATTTTACTTAGAGTAAAAGTTGAAAAAAGACAGCTTTATAGCTCAACAGTTGAACTTTGAAAATCATCAATAACACATTTTCAAATAAACTTTTCACAGCGAACTGACAGTAGTGAAAATATAACATTTAAAAGTGATTGAACAGATCCTATTTAAAAAAAAAATTGAATGTGACGTTGAATTTCAGTATTTATATTATAATCAATAGCAAGGGACTATACAGATCTGCGATGTATGACCTATTACAGTATTAAAGGAATACTATTTTTTGGTATTATTTATTGTTTGTCATTTAAAAATAAAGGTAATTTGTTAAAAATAAATTAAATTAAATAGGTCGATAATGATTTTTAAAGTCTTGATTCTTTAACTTTTACTTAAAATATTTAATTTCTAGTTTTAATAATTTATAAACTTATCGAAAAAAAAAACAACATATTGTGCAACATTCTCGTTCATCGTGTAAGCCCAGAAACGATCCACGCTTGCGAGAATTCAATTGGAAGCGATATCGCTCTCATTGTTTACATTTAAGGTATCGTTGCGTTGTTTTTTTTATTCCAATTATTGCTGATTATTAATATGTTTTAAATACGAAAAATACATTTTAAAATGTAAACAATTGTTGAAGTTAACTGGTCAATGTTTTTGTTCTTTAATCATTACCAAGTTCTTAATATTTCCATCAATATTAAAATTTTATTAAATAACTTTTATACAGTTTCTTTAGGTACGGAAACGGCTAAAAAATCTTACCACTACCATCAAACTCTTTTAGGTCTGTATTTCTAACAAATATGTGTGGAGGCGAAAATTCGATACTTACCTCCATCAAAAGGTTTCGATTTCCTATAATCCATTTCGGCAAACAACGTAGAATCATGTCGAAGTGATTGATATGCATGTCTCTTAGTAATCTGAGTGTTGTTAAAGTTTAAGTTTACGGTATTGACGAACCCGTTTTCTCAGTAAAAGGAATTGCATTAAAAACGGTAAAAAATATATTAAATAGTGTCATAAGTACCTCATGATTACTATTATACAATATATTCATTTGGCATGTAGTTTTCTATTTCCTGTAATACAAATAATAGTTATATACATTAAATGTAAATTATTTTCTTTTCCCTCATACATTCCACAAACATCACCTTCGTCGGATGTCATAGAAACGTCACTGAAAATTTAGTTCAACGTCACTCTTAGATCTTTATTAAATAAGTCACCCAAAAACTAAATGTAATAATACCTCGTCTAAAATTAAACATCGTTTTTATACCTTTTTACTTCTTTCTTCATACAGTTATATTAAATATAATATGACTGAATAAAAAAAATATATTCTTCATGTAATGTAATAATATATTAAATGAAGATGTAGATAACCATTAGAAATCATCATAAATTGTTTTGTGGATAATTGTTCTTGTTCTGTTCTACTTTCAATTTAATAATTCAATCTCAGAAAGTACAAATATCTAAATTTATTAAATCTTGCAATGAGACTAAGATTATTGGTAATAAATAATAAATGAATCCTACACTCTGTTACCACAGTTTTTTATAAGAAATGGGGGACCATAAATGATTGGTTATTTTGATTTTAAATCTCATATTTATCATTTAAATTCTAGATAATTGATATATTAATAAATGTTAGAAGTGTTGATTACTACTTTTATTGCTTCAAGTTTGTTATAAATCATAATAATTTTCTTTTTTTGTGAAGATGATATATGATTATAGCTATAATTTTGCTAGTAAATTAAATTTTAAATTCTCAATTTAAATACACATATTATTAAAATATCGTAAAGCATTATTTTGACAAAAGATTGATGGCTGCGTAAACATTAGTCCCATAGTTTTTACTAGAATTACTTATATACAGAAATTACGACGCTTGATGCTTTAAAAGCATTTTATTGTTCGGAACGTGCAACGTAGTTACGCTGAGAAAATGGATACTGCATTTCACGTCCTGCGCCTTCGGCTGTGAATGAAAAATATTTTACCGACCGACAGCTTTTCATCTTTATAATACCTTTTAATCTTGCTAGTCGAAAATTATTTTTGCTGTTTTTAGATACAATTTAACGATGGTGTTTAGTAACGCACTATACATAATCTGGATATAAGCGTATAAATTGTGCGGTGATTATTGAGTTAGGATTTGCGACAAAGTTTACTATAGATTGTTTCATTTAAGTTATAGTGAACAAACTCCCCGTGCCTCCTACTACCATCCATATGATATGAATTCGTTAAGGGTATATTCGATTCTACACCAAATTCTCTTAATTCAAACGATGTAATTAACTAATCAACCAATAAATTTAAATGTTTTGTGTAACGAAATTTATCCCGAAACAGTCGGTCATCAGTTCTCGGCGGAGTGCGCGTTGCGAACTGACGATAGTTCACCGACTGACTATTATAAGTGATTGTACGAGTTATTGAATACGTCAGGTATAGTTAAAGACGTGTATTATCTAAAAGTGAAAAGATATTATACAAGTTCATCAAGATATTAAACAAGTATAAAACAGTAAATCCCAAGTAAAAATCGAATAGTTCATTAAAACAAATCATCTCTTAAAAATGTTTTGCACAAGTGATATTGCATTTCATTGTATTTCACTGTAATATCACGGAAGCGTGGCATCTGATGTTTAAATAGGCAGCTAATCCCTCCAGTATTAAAATATCTACGACAATATTCTGTTGACAGGCAGTGCTCTGCTCTTATTACACTGAAATACAAGACGCTTTAAACGATGATGTGACCTGTAGAACGACGTTGAAGTAATATTAAACAGTCGTAAACAATGAAGTCCTCTTTAAATTTCATACAATTTGCGTACAATGTAAAATGTTTGAATTCATTTAATTTATTATTTTGATTAAATATGTTTAAAGCAAGTACCTACATTTTCAATTTTTTTTCATTCATTACTTTTAATTAAAATCAATTGCATTCTACAGTCTCGTAAATTTTTTTTGCTATATAATGTTGTAAACCTCTTTGAATCCAAGTAGGCCTTAAAAGTAATTTACAGGTAGTTAGACAATTACAATTTTATAATGAAAAAGTAGTCATAAATAATTATAAAGAATGTATAGGTTTTTATTAGATTTCTCAAACTAGTTACCGCTTAGATCTGATGGTGACTAAGATTCTGTAGTGATATTTTGAGAGATAACTATTAGGTGTGATAATAAATCATGGTGTGTGTGCTGGTAGGTTGCACGATAGGATTCAATTGTTCTTCAGATGCTCGCAGGCGGAAGACGCAGACGTCTCTGGAAGTGATAATCTCGGGAGGTCTATTGCGGAAGTTTTGATCCAAATACGAAACCAGGACCTCTCACTGTTAGGCCTTTTTTTTCCTAAGTAAAACATAGCGAGTCAATTTTAAAAAATACAACAGGTTATAAAAGGTTCTTTATTTTTCAACATTAAACATAAACAGCTAACAGTAACGATGCCTATATTATTAAGATATGCCTTAACAGGGAAGCTTATTTATAGATTTTATTAGTCATCGACACCGGGATTAAGTTAATTAATAATTCCACAGAAGCCATTACTTTATTTACTGCAATTATAACCATAGATAATTTGTCTATTATTTTCTACTTAATTTTTTTTTAAGTTGTAATTCTATTTGTAAAATGTCACTGAATGCAATAACTTTCTGTATCTTATTTTAGCCAAAATTATGTAATTCTACAGACAGCTACTGCAACGTCGTCTATTCTTAAACATTACAAAGCACGCAATATTGTCCCTTTTGGAAATACACTTTCTTATTTTAGATTTATGTACACACCATAGACGAAGAAACCTAAATAATTAACTGTCTTCTTCTAGTAAAATAATTTAACATGTATTTAGAATTTTAGGAATTAAAACTTTAAAAATAGCGGTAATACTTATTGTTCAGGTAAACCGATACTAGAACAAAAAGCTAATTAATAACAATATTACCATTTCAATAACAACTTTGTGTGAAGTTTTTTATATTATTTACATATAATGGTAAACTACTGCATATGATTATATGAATTAGATATGGCACGTTTATCATAAAATCTATCAGTCTTTTAATTATTAAGAAACTTAAAATTAACTTTTTTCCTGAAATAATGTCTAATTTTTACATCTAGGAGTATAACGTAGATTTATGATTAGCTAAGAGTATTTTAAAACATCAAGCATCGAATGAATTGTCACAGTTTCAGTTTTCTTATAATTTAAATTTACAACCTCGAAATATTAAAATACTTCTATTCTTATTTAATTTAATCATTCAAAGATTGTAATTACTTTTCCCATTTTTCGCTGCATATATTACAATAAAATTAATACATTATCTCTCATGATGTTCGTAAAAATTAACTGTCAACTTATTATTACGGGTGTCGCTATTATGAGTAAGGTGGCACGCAGTGTTGTTGAACCCGACGATTGCGTAGATTCGTAATCTAAACAAAGAAAGAAGGTTTTCCTAGTTTTTGATGCTCTGATGATAAGTAAGACTTAATATTACTATAATTGAATATAAGGTTACCATGAACAGAAATATATTACTATTCTATACTATATTTTGCAATACTGTATTTGTCAAATATGGTATAGTTTAATGTACTTTAAACCGCTTAAGTAATATTTAAAATGTATTACTTTGTGGCAGTAGAGAAAGCGACGTTGACCACATTACAATAATTTTTCTTCAAAACGTTTACGCTAGTGATAGCTTTATCAATTATTTATTTACGGTGTGAGATTCTTACCCATATCTTTCCATTCTTCTACTTCATAATCACCAATAACTCTATTTTCAGCTGACGTTTCTCTCCAACGGTTCTTGTTTTTTCCTAAATCAAGTTGTTTAAAAAAAGAAATTTACACTCAAAAATTGGGAAGATATTACACGCTCACGTTATTTATAAAGCATATTTTTCATTTCAAGAATAATTTTCGTGCAGCAAATGAAAAAGTCAAAGTAAATAAATTACAATACCAGGTTACATTGTAAGTCAAAGAGTGAACAAAATTGCTTTCCCCACAATAATATTACTAACGATCCAATTCTTTGCAAGCATTCAGGTACGGCGGTAAAACGGATAAATACAAAATCCAACATCGCCTTTTTCATTCCTCGACTACGGAAGAAATACACAGATAAATGACAGTACAAGTTTATAAACGTATAAATAATACTGGTTCCAGTATTGTTAACTTTTGTGTACATTAAAGAAATAAAAATATGTTTTGTAATTTATTACTTCAATTAAATAAGTTTGATTTAAAATAGATTTTAAAAATTAGGCTACTGTAATAAACTAAATTATGGGTAGTATTGATATTTTAGTTTAGTTCTTAATCTCGCTAGGGCTGAAGTAAATGGTTAAGTAGTTATAGTTAATTACACTTTCGATTGCCTCCGTGGCGCAATGGTTTACTCACTTGCCTTGTACTGCAGAGGACCCGGGTTCGATTCTTGTGCCACAGGAGTTCTGGAGTCTGGATAGAGGTAGGGTTTTTCAAATCTGCTTGGCTAGCTACCACCCTCATTGTTACATCTGCCGCCATAACAGCATTGCTATGTTCCGGCAGTAATACATGTGATAGCCAGATATATTCTGGGCGAAAACGCTTTATCATCTACGGCCACATTGGCACTTAATATCGGGTGAAATCGAAGCCAAGTGTAAGCTCGTAGCCGATAAAAAAAACCACTTACAGCTAATTACTAGCTATTAAATATCAAACAGTTTTACGTATTTAGCTGCTATAAACTATTCAATATACATGGACTACCATTCTAGACATGAATTTATTGATATTAATTAATTTAAAAAATATTTCCAGCGCTGTGTTAGTAGAATTCAAGATTTAAAAAAAGTAATTTTGTTTACGTTTAAACTGTGTCGTTATTAATCACTAGTTTTTATTGTTTAATTTTCATTTCAAAAATTAAAAGAAAAATTTACTGTCAAACGTTTGTACAGTTCACTCCAATAAAAATTAAATCGTGTAACTCATTGTTATATTCCTTTTCATGACCTGCTAATAGTATTTAAATTTATGAAAAATGTGTCTTTTTCATTAATCGCAGTATTTTACCATTGACGGATATAATCGTCAAAAACAATGAAATGGTTAATAATAGTCATTAATGATATTAACAATCGGTGCATTGCTTACACCGATTATTTGTCAAAAAGTGCCGGTCGGCATGCTTTTAAATAACTTGCGATAGCGATAATTTTAAAATCTCTTACATAATACAGTATATTTTACTCAAAACGACCGTCTGTGTATCGCACATGTGATGACACAACACAACACGTTTTAATTAGTTATATTTTTCAGTATTTTTATGTAGCTATGAAAACAATTGTTACTGTAAACTATGAATGGGAGGGCAGCGCTCTCCATATTTTTAATTACTTTAAAGTAACCGCTCCAATGTGTACATTACCTTTCTTCTTTTGAGGGAACGTGGGAACATAATTCGCTGTAGTGCTTGTAGTAGAAGGCGCAGGAATTTCTAAAAAATGAATAAAAAAATGTTATAGATCTTGACTACTCTTCATGTAAACTGTGATCAGGACACTTACCATCAAGTCGTATGAATCCATCCGTCTCCCCGAGTGAGTTCTTCGCAACGCATCGGTAAGATGTAAAGTCTTTATTTGATACCTTCTTTATTGTTAACTTCATTATGCGACTGTAATTGTCATCCGTTAAAGAAGTAATGTATTTATTCCCTGAAAGGCAATTTATTATGAAGGTACGAAATTAAAGGAAAATGTGATTGATGATTGCGATGTTCTTTCTCTTTCGATTAAAAATAATACTTTATAAAATATTTATAAATAAACCATAACGTAAACGTAGTAACTGTGATTATAGCCCAATTTCGTAAAATTAGGCTATAATAAATTAGGCTGTATTAAATTACTACGTATTTATTGCGAACCTGATATAATCATGTCTCCTCGGTCCGTTGTCCAATAATTTATTGACGATGGGTAAGATTCAGTGTGACATTCCAGTGTCACATCTTGTCCTATGTAAGCCGCTTCGAGTTGATTTGGAATCGATAGCATCGGTGGAACTGGTTAAATATTATTTTACATTTTAAGTAAATATTCGGACATCATCACAAATAATACAAAAAAGGTTTACGTTTTTCGAAAAACTGACGGAAAACTTGTAATATACATTAACGAATGTGCAAACTTTACTCATGTGAAGCATAGTCTAAGTTAAATTTTATGTGAAGGTGATATATGCCTACGTATTTCACTTTTATATAAAATAAAAATTATGTATTGTAAGGGGGAAAGTATTAAAAAATGGAGATCAATTTTCAAAGAAGGCAGGATAGTTTAATTCAGAATTCGAATAAAAAGTAGATAAAACATAAATTTTAAATAGTATTGAGAGAGACAAACTTTTAAATGGTACATGTTAAAAATATGAATCAAACTTTACTAACCTTTTGTTGTTAATAAAGTTTGTTTCTTATTTTTTACTTTTCTTTTGGCTTTTTAATCAATAAAGTCCGTATGACATTACTATTTAATATATTAATAATAATGTAAAGTCTCTGTTAGAAGAACTGTTTTTTGTTAATCATGCAAAAGATCAATGAACGTCTCACGTTACTTATAAAAAATGTCGTGAGGGTAAAAGTTGCCGGGATGTGGAAAGAATTAAGGAAAAGAAAATCATCTCATTGGCTTTCAAGGCAAGAAACGGCGAAAGCAAAAGAGGCTTTGGGGTGCAGATAGTATCACCATTATCACCCTCGTGTCGTATTCACGTCAGCATAATGCTCTAATTGGGTGCAATTACGGACGAGCAAGTGGAAGACCCCGTCAGGTGGAGGGCCCGCTTCCTCGTAAATACTCGTTAACGACGCCCGCCCCGGGTAAAATAATATTTCTGACCCCTGAGTACTGCCAAAAGGTAGCGATGTGAAAAAGCTCACGTACTTATGAACGAATGATTTGATGCCAAATCAACGAGGCGCTTTAAATGTGCCTCTATTTTGCGAAAATTAAAGGCAATAAAATTTTTGATCACAATTATCTTAAATTTTTACGGTTTCACGCGAATTTCTTTGTCATATCTGCTATGTCGACTCTAAATATTGCTTTTAGTAAAAAAATTGCCTATTTGAAGTTTATTACTTTCTTTAACCTAAAATAATATTTTATTAAAGTTTGAAATATAATTTTATTGCGAAAAATATTATGCCAGATGAAGTTTAATTATAGGCTTTTATCGTATGGTTGTACTAGACCTTTTTTTTTTTTGGTTGCGCGGGTAAAATGCATTGCTGCACCATACCCCCCCGTGGGAAGGGAGGCGTGTGTGGGGCTACCGGTGCCCTGAAAAGGGCACTTTTCCTGGAAATTGGCCCAGGGGCTACCCACTAAAAACCCCGCGGCGGTAAACCGCTAGTCCCCCTCGCTCCCTTCTCCGCCATCCCAGACCCAGCCCTCATCACCCGACGAGTCGGGCGCTGAGGATCGGGTAAGGGCGGCATCACAGGATGAGCCGGGCAGAGTCATGGGAAGCCGTTCGGATACACCACGACCCTACCGGAGGATGCCCGCGTGAGCGGGCCCGCCTGTGTCCTCCCCCAGGTGGTCGGGGGAGGGGTAGCAGTGGGCGCAGTCGGAACTGCGCCCACAGGCGGGGCAGATGCGTGCAATGCGGGCCGCGCCGGCGTCCCACCACCGGCCGCCCGCGCACCTGCATTAGGGGGGTGAAGGCGGTCTTGCAACCGCCTCCGCCGCCCCTTTCG
>DWQX01002787.1:0-20227 GCA_018245475.1 Pharmacophagus antenor
ATATATATATATATACACTTACATATAGTTTATATTTGTAAGAAGTCGATTCGACTCCATTGTATTTTATACAACTACTATATTGAAAATGTTGAAGCTTATTCAAACTAAATTAGTTACGCCACATTTTAATATAATATAGTAAATACTCTTTTTACAGAAAATGCAAATTTCATTATGTCGAACGTACAACAGACAATAAATGATAATCTACGGGCGGATTATTATAATAACGAAATCCGTTGTTTAGAGAGTAAGTAATTTAGATTATATTAATATTTTATTCCTAAATAAGTACTTTTAAATTAAATCAAGCAAACTTTTAAAGTTTCACGACTCTGTACGTGGTTTTTATGGAACTGTGTCGTTGTGACCCCATGTAGATTTTTTATCATATCATTAGCATATCATAAGATAAATATAATTCCTTTATTATTTCGTTTATATTCAATTAGCCTGTGCTTTGTTTTATCTACGGACAAATATCGTATTATTAAGAAAAATTATTATTCGAAAATTTTAATAATATTTTTTAAACTATTATTATTTTAGATTATGTAATTTTATTTTTTAGTACCTTATGTGCAACTCGTTCGTCTTGTAAACAATTATGCTAGTTTTTTCGATAATTTTTAAATATGTTATTGAAAAATATTTTTTGTAAACTATTTATTTTAATGTTGTGTGTGTAGTTAATCCAAGGGTTATTTGAATGACAAATGTTAAACTATGGAAACAGTAAACAGCAGTAGTTAATTATGCAATAAAATAAAAAAAATCTAAATTGGCAACTTATAATCTTTTGACTATTGTCGATAACTAACGAAATATTCTTTGAATACATAAAATGTTTGTAGAAAGGAGATTACTTTATATTTAGTGTAGAACCTTAATTTTTATATGATTGTAAAAGGGCGCCAATATGTCAAAATTTGACCTATTGCACTCGGATGTTTCTTCTGGGACGTTATGCAGACATTCAAAGATTTTATGATTCAGCTATGACAACTTAAATATATATTTAATGCAAATTGTGCCAGTTAAAACGGAAAATTCTTAAGAGTTCAACAAAAGTCATGAACAAATTTATTTATTTTGAATAACGAAAAATACGTCCAGTGCAATTGTTTAAATTTAAATGCACATCTTCATATTACATAGTTTTTTATACAAATGTCATGCAGAATAATTTTATGTAAATTAAAATATGCGAACTTATTTTTTGTAGCGTTTACATTCATTATTTTTAAGTCTATGTTTTGAACATGCAGCAAACTCACGTATTAGATCGTCCTAAATATCGCAGGAGCTAATGAAAGCAATAATTAAACAAATAATTTGCGTAGAGACATGTTATATTTACAAGAGGACATAGAATTTAAGGTTAGCCTTATTAGTGTAAAACAAACGGAACAAAATACGAATGTTGTACATTAACACTGTAGACATGACGTCAGCACGGCCAGTTAATATTGCATACATTGGATTACCTCTTTATTTGGAGTTTAATAAAGTTACTAATATAGGTTCCAACCAGTTTTTGATTTTAATTTAGTCAGTTACAGCCTTTCCTAGCCAGGAAAGACTCCAGTATACCTATGGTCTCGGAATCGAACCTATGTTAAAAAGCGTACGGTTAACCGCTGCGGTACGCAGACAGTCCCAGGAGTACTTTAGTTAAACTCGTATTTTACGCGTCGTGGTGAAATTTATTAGTAACATTGAAACATCCTAACCCCTTTAAAAGGAACTAAAAAGAATAACTTATTGTCAATAACAGGAAAACTCATAGAGTAGATAAACAATATCACTATTGCAAGATGCAAGTTTCAATTAAAAAAAAAAGTAAAACATAATGCTCATTAAAATGTCTTCACCTCTGCAATAAAGGTAATAAAGTAAACACCAAGGCCTTTCACCAAATAAAAGACACTAAAAATTTCTCCACAAACCTTATGTGAAAAATAAGGTTTGAGATTACTTAAAAACTATTTAATACTTAACAAAAAGCGATAAAGTATATCTCATGTGCATAACTACTAATATGCCGATTTTGCTCCACTTTTTCAAAAATGACATCAATTTTGTCCGTAACTGGGCGACTAGAGCGACGTGCATCTGTGATATGAAAATTTCCGGATTGAAAACGCTTAAACCAAATTGGCTCGACTGTCACAGATACTGCATTAGGTCCATAAAAACCACAATTTTTTTTTGCGGCTTGTATTGAATTTTTAACTTTTTTGTAGTAAAATTTTTAAATGGTTCGAAGTTCTTCATTAGATTCATTCGTTTTAAAAATAAAAAAAAAACAAATAAAAATCACAAATTTTCTTAATTTGAATGTGGAATTTATTTTTTTAAAATTAAAAATTTTTAATGATACCAAAACCAGACAGATACAAATGGTATAGCCAAAGAGATTATATTACAAGTTCATACATACTACATGCGAAGACTTTTTCCCCAACCAATTATTATATAGGTAATAATGTATTTTCTGAAAGAAAACTCTTCTGTGCTATAGGCCCATACTGATCATTGACAACGGTGTCATAATTTTTTTTTAACTCGAAACGTTTTACTCACGGTTTATATTATACTTTTGATATTTTTTTTCCAAACGAAAGCTTGAAGTAATTTTTATAAAATAGAACCACTAAATGATTTCCTCATACTTTTATTACTTTTTAATTTCAAAACAAAATTATCAAGAAATATTTAGTCTTTATATCATTTGCTATATGTGGGAAAAGTCTTGTTAAAATCGGTTCAAACATTTCGGATATTACATGGAATTTTAAATTTGTTTTATAGTACAACTATAATATAAATACTCATTCGAAATAAGCAAAAGGTAGTTTTGCTATTGCAAACAGGCACTCGATTTTTATTTATATAGATAATCTACTTAACTCATCAATGTATACGATAGAATTTTTGTTTAAGCATGATGAATGTTCTACTTTATTAATCATTTATTAGTATCGAAATTACACATAATTAAAATGCAAACTAAACAATCACATTTATTCATCAAGCAAATTAAAGGATAGTTATATCTATGATGTCCCAAAATCTGTCCAAGATATCAGCACGATTTATAATCTCTGTTCCATTTTGTTTGTTAAAATTAAAAATAAAATTACTAATCACCGGTGATGTATCGGGCTCTGGTAAAATAATACCTGAAACAAATAACATTAAACGAGTTATGTTCCTGAAATTAAAGCGATTAATTAAAGATTCTAAGGAACTTTCCTGTGGTAAAATAATTAAAGAACTTTGTTATATCATTAACACTTATTCAGTGCGTTAATAGATAAAATAATAGAAATTGCAAGCCGCGTATTCCAATTAGGATAGACCTTATTATTGACTAAAATTATTTTGATTTTAGTTATATGAATTTCTCGAAAATAGCAATTTTTCGTAAAATATGCCTTTCATTGTTTAAATGCCATATAAGTTTACTCAGCAGATATTCTCAATAACTATTAATAAAACGTATAATTCAAAAATTACTTACCAAGAGCCCATACAATGAGTGTAACCGTAAATATCGCCGTTCCAATAACTCCTAATATATTCAATAACAACAATATAAACACTCGATTTGTGTTTTTATGCTCACTGTGAGAAATAATAAAAGTAGTTGAGACATACAAAGTAACGACAGAAATGAATTTTCAAAGTTGATTCTAAATTTTACGGGTGCAAAATTTTATAAAATGTAGCACGTACGTCTTCGATAGACATTAGCAATTAAGCTAAAAAATACCTTATTGATATATTATTATTCATAATAACACATTTACATATCAATTAAATGCATTAAACATTTACTTTATGGAATAATTTCTAACTTAGTTACAAAAACCCGTACAAATTATTTGCGTACAACTTATGTAATAAAATTCATGTGTCAAATAATTCAACGTCCAATTTAGCGTAAGTTTTTTTATACTAAATTGTTGATTTTTGTAATCAGACATGTATAAGTAAATTATTCTGAGAAGTTGAATAATATTAGAACCTTCAAATGAATTCACTTTCAAGACCAATACAAAAAGTAAAATGTATATTGCATATTTTTGTTTTATTTTTTGTAATGAAAAACAAATAAACTCAAAGATTTTTGATACAAATTTTGCAGGCCGACCGGTTTACATATATTATTATAGATAATAACCAAATATTGCCCAAGAATTAATTAATTGCGCTTCAAGAAATAAAATTCGATATCAGCTTTAACTCGAAAATATCCTCTAACACCCTAATACGATATGACGACTATATCATAAATGGAGGAAGGATAAAACCGCGGTCGGTCATTGACACGAACATATATGTATAATGCATGTAAAATGCGCTCTCTACACGAGTATTGATAATTTTGGATTGAAAAAGACCTTGGCTATTTTAATGTAAATACAAGCACATTTTACACATTTATAAAGGTTAAAGACATAGAATGAAACAGTTAAAATTAATTTAATTAGGTGAAAAGGTTCGAAGTACATTTCTGCGGTTCTTTGTTTTTGTAACTTTGTAATTAGCATATTTTCCTCTAAATTTCATCAACGTTTTTACCTCTATGCTGTAAACAATTTTGTAGAATTAAACATAAGGGCCAAAAGTGAGTACGTGCGCGGACAAACGTACGCGATAAAGTTAATGTGACGACTGTGTAGTGTAAGTTTAAATCTTAATTTAGTATGAATTCAAATCTTAATTAAGGCATAATGAGACTTTTACAATAAAAATATTATTTAAGATACGATTTTGGTTTATTCTTTAATTTTAAATAATATTTTTCTCTATAACTAAATATACACAAATTGCTTGATCGAATCGAATATTGAAACTGTATTTAATGATGATTTTTAATGTGCAGAGTGCACAGTTCGTGTCATAACCTTTAATTCGAAAATGCAACGTAAATCTGAATCCAAAAGCTGATCTAACTGGACACACGCACCTTTATCAATTAACGATGTAGCAACCAGTTTTATCACTAACCAGTTCAAGTTAAAATTAGATGTGCAGTGTTAAGAGCTTTACGATCAGTTCGAGCGCGGGCGTAATACAATATATACGTTTTGTTCGTTTCCCCTGCGCACGCGCATACAGTACGCCTCACCGTCTTTGTTTATAAACAATTTTATGCATATCTGACCTTCTCGACTTATTGTTACATTTTATAAAACTGTCGTGTTAAATTAGAGGTCATAATATCGGTGAGTTTATTTTGAAATATTTTTTATATATTATACTGTCACAGCACCAATTCATGACCGAACGATAATTTAAAGAAATAATCCATTTTTCTTTGGAAATCGACGCCAGTCATATTATGTCATAGCATTGTAAAATGCTTAAAGCTTAAAATGTTTTGTTTTAAAAAATATTACTATCATAACGGGACAGTTAAATATGTATTTCATTAAATTGGTAATGTACGAATTCAATTCTTTAAATTAATAACTTATGAATACAAATAATATTAGTACACTACATTACGTTAACAATTGTTTCACTTCTATAATAAAACGAAATTGCTTGTTTAAAACTGTGATTATAAACAAATCTGAAACTTTTTTGAATGTACAAATTTTAAGGTAATATGTACTAAATTATAATGTATTGCATATACTAGAAAAACTTTTCGAGTCAATAATAAACAGTTAACACTATTCCGCAGCGCAAATATAAAATATACCAAAATAAAAAAAATCACTAATATCTACATACAATATCTTTTCATGTTTAAGTAACTATATAAGCATAATTATATAGGTTTGTCACTTCGCAGCAAGACACTTTGATCAAGTTATGTATTAACCTGTTTTAACTTTCTCTTGCTTACTTGTTGCTGCTTGACTTGTTTATTTTTTTGGGGTCAGAATTAAGGGTATAACAGTTTTTAGCTTTAATTGTTTACATTTCCTTAGACTAGAGATTAGTTGCTGCGATTTAGGTACTTTACAAAGACGGACACTATGATAATGACTTCTTAATTTTATCTAGAGAAACCGCAATAATATCTGTCTAGAAATTAATTCTGTGCTGCCGTCTTGCTATAAATTATACTTACAACAACGAACTAAAATTAAACTTACAAGATTATTACGACCGTCTATAATTCTATATAATTAAAATAAATCCTTAATTATATTCCTACTATTATAATTATAATTATTTATTACATATTACTACGGTGGGTTAGTGATCTGTTTCTATGTTATTACCATAATATTTACAAGGAATTAAATTTGTATTCAATTATTCAAATTAATTTGGAATATTGCTGAACAATACAGTGTTTAACACTAGATTTACCGAGCAACATTTTTACGGTTTTCTTTTCGAGTTTGTAGTAATTTTCTGTATTTTTACTTATAGTAATATTAAGCATTCCTAATATTACTATAAATAAAAACACTCTGCTTGGATCTTTTTGGAAGAACAAACAGTATGAATTTTATGACATATTCATCTTTCAACAATTTTCTAAATTGGCCGAAGATTTTTAAATATTGTATTGACAACTCCGTGTGAACGTCCTGAACAGATCATACAAACAAATAAATATATTGTTCATTCCATACGAATATTTCTTTTCTTTCATTTCACCTGAATCAACATGTCATACAATCGCTATAAAGCTTGTACCATATAACTTTATGTATTGTATTAATTAGCGAATAATATTTATTTACGAACTAATTGCTTTTTTTTTAACCGCCTTGTCGGCTAATGTTAGTTGTAAAAAAGAAAGTGTCACTACATTTTGTTTATGACGGATGACAGTTTCTTCTGCGTATACAAAATGTTGTTACATTATACTCATACGAAATATATATATTATATCAGCAGAAGATCAGCATTTGTTAGTTTATTGTTGGACGAACACAAATAATATTATGGAAAGAGTACTAAAAGCAGTGATTTTTTTTGTTGTCAATCACTTGCCATGTTTTTCGATTTTGTGTAGAATGTACCTATAATATTGAATTTTTGCAAATCAGTTACTGTTTTATATCTCATATATCTCATTTTTTTCCGTTGAAATTAACAGGGAGTTTATATATATATATATAGATCACTGGGTATGACAGGTGTAGACGATAGGAACATTATTATAACCCATTGTGGAAGAAATTAGGTGTTTACCAGTACAAAAATCATAATTTTTATGTTACGGTTAATCATAAACCGGTATATTTCGCTTTTTAATGATCCTAATTGTGAACTCTTCTGTTTGTATATTTGGTATTGTAGGCTAACAGTTTTTTAAACTACGCTTAATAATAAAAGCATTAATGCATGTAATCAATATTTATAAAGTCCATTTCTTAAATGTAGGTAAATATATAATTGGTATTTGAATGAGAATTTATTTGATAATTCTGTCTGAAAACTAGTCTTCGTGGATACTTGAGGTACCACAAATTACGAGTACTCATGGTTACTTATTAGGTAACACACATAACGCACTTGCTTTGGTTTTACTTATGTCAGACTTGATTACGCATAGTACTTCAATCATTGTGATTATGTAAGATATGTTTTGTTGTTTATTTTACATAATAATTTAATTCTATGAGCGTAATACGTTTTTTGCATTAAAAATTTAACATTATTATTATATCTCAAAATTCTTCACATAATCTGCCTAGATTTTTCTTTTACTTTAAATAATAATTTCATAACACGCACTAAATTCTAATGTTCAATAATTATAATATCTCAAAATTATGTTGAACCTTGTATATTTATTTGTGCCTATTTATTTTGCTTTTCTTGTTTCGTTTGCCGCGTACGTTGACATAAAATTCTAGATTCGTAAACTAACGTAGGAGGGACTTGATTCCTTAATTTTCACGATAACCTTGTCAAAAACCGGTCGCATAGTTGATATAAACCTATTTAAAATAAATTAAAACGCCTCGATTATAATCAAAGACGTCAATGGCACCTATGTAATCGATAGTGTAGTTAACAATAACGCAACAAAAGTAACATTAACAAGATGGTAAGTCAATTTCTTTAATCTATTAGGGGTTAACACAAGCCTTAATTTCAACTCATGTTAAGTGTTAATGAGATCATAAATAGTGACGCTTGTTCGCCCAGTCTTCATGCAATACTTCTGGCTCTCATATGTATGACTGACATTTTGCAGATTAACATTGAAACTGGTTATCTCAATGCTAATCTTCCACCATAACAGTATTGTTGTGTGGTATCACACTACCCGTATTAATTAATAAATTTATTAATCTTCGAATCTATCTTCATCGTCTTTTTGCTACTTATAATGTAAGATTTTGCTCATCATTATACATGTTATTTCATGCTCTAATGTCGAGCAGTCTAGCTACAGTGCCCTCGTTGCTATTGTTTCTAAGAATGTTTCTACGCTGTTGACCGGCAGCCTACAAGAAAGACCTGTAACTATAATTGAAATAAGGTTTTTTAAAGGAGAATATACAATTTGATACTTGAAATTAGATGTAAATACTAATTAGTCATATAAAAATGATTAATATTTTAAAATGCCAAACGTATCTTGTGAATGATTGTCAGTTCACTATTATATGATCGAAATTTGGCTAAAACTGAAATTCCTTTAAGAAGTCAGTGTATAAGGAGCGAATCAGATCAAGCTGACTTAGCACTAAATAACAAAACTTATTTTCTAATGAATGGTATTCGAAAACAGCTCTCCAATTTACTTAACCAAGCTTCGTTCTGCTTAGTATTATTACTTTTTTTTTAATAAATGTATATTTTTAAATTATCATTCTGTGTAAAATAACGAGTAAACGGCGTTAAAAATCAATAATAATTTATTTAATAGAGAACGATGCCGGTATTTTCATAGTTTAGTATTTTCATAATTGTCCTTCATTTAATATTCATAACGCACGCTATGAATATTAAACGATTTCAATTCAAATGGAATATTTATTCCATAATTACAAATCAGACTCATGCACAGCAGTAGAACCATTAAACTGTAGATGTTTTACGCCGTTATAATTTTATTATTATTATTTTTATTAAATAGCCAAAGATGTGAACTCAATATCACACGATGTAAAGTTCCAATGACCTCGTAGACATCGGAACACAGCAATGCTGTTATGGCAGCAGATTGACATTGACGATGAAGCATTGTTGTCCTGTATCTTTGTTTTTCACATGTATGAACACATGAATTTTGTTATGGTAGCAGAATGACATTATTAGAGCGGTAGCTAGCCAGAAAAGTTCGAAAGAACCATAACTCCATTCAAACTACATAACACATGTGGCCCCGAAATCGAATCCGCGACTTCCATTTTATAAAACATGCGATAAATCACTGCGTCACGAAAGCAGTCGATTATTAGAATAACATCATTCCTCATTATATTATTATACACTGTTTAAAATTTTGCTTATAATGATTGCTGCAAAATTAAATGTTAAATTGGTTTTAACATGATGTGCAAAAAAGATTTCATAATCTGATAGATCTATATCAAAATAAAGAAATGTTTTTACATGTACGAAGGTTGTTCAAACAGAATGTTACGCTTACACTATTACTTAAAAAAAGTATATATACTAACACCTAAACTTTCCGCTTACGCTACATTAATCATTACTTTAGTCGACTTTCGGATTCGAATCAGTCTCCTCAAATTCTTTAGTTCTTCTCTAAGCCATTTGTTTATAAATATATTTCATTTTCATCGTTCCCAACATATGTTCTTAATTGTATAAAGAACATTCTTCTAAGAGAGAAATAAAGACCATGACATAATTTGTTAATCTAAATACAATTATTTGTTCACGATACGAAGTTTCAATGGCATGTAAATTTTAATGATAATTTAAATTGGTCATTAATGACTGTACATACATATAAACATTGAGAATGTCTTTAAACGTACGAGTCTTTAGAGTTCGATTTTTTTCTCTAGCACATTCGGCTAATTGCTTCAAACAAATTCGCGTTTAAAACAACTTGGAAATTTTACTTAAAAAATACTTTAAAGAGGTGTTATGATATATTAGTGCATTTGATTTCCTATTTTAATGTTATAATCTATAACACAAACACTTATTTCAGAAATCAGGAACTAAAGAGATAATAGGTAACCAACTTTAAAATCTTCATAAAACGAAAGTCGAATTTTAGTCTATCTCTTATTTAGTTTTTCAAAAACATATTTAATATGTGTTTAATTTAAAATAAATTAACCTTAAATTTTCTACAACTTATAGCTAATTTTGACAAAAAAATATCTCTCACAGCCTATTTTATAGAACATCGAGTATTACATATGAGATATTATTTTTAACCCCTACCAAAAAGGAATAGGATCTTAAGATGTGAACCGATTTTGTTCCATTTTTATTTATATGGTGACCTCAAATAAAACTTGCTATAATTGAAAAATGTTCGTTCAGCTAGTTGAAGATTAGAAGCTCTGGAAACAAAAGTATATTCCGCCAAATGCGGAAGAATGAGAAATCAACGTGCATGTCTCTCATTGACTTAAGGCATTGAAATCCTTATCGTAGTGACTCTAAGTGTGCTGTTTGCGGTGATTATCATATCTCTATTACTCCTTACATAATAAATTTGAATGTGACATGAACGCGAATGGATGTTAAGACTTGATGAAGACACATGCATTTTCATTAGTACGTTAACATTTGCATATCTGTACTATTTAAATATATTGTAGTTAAAGAAAATACAATACAATAAATTATCATCGATTCATTTGAATCTGTTTTCGTAGTTGGAAGGGTGTGGCCAACTCTTCGACAACTATCACCAAATTTATGGCAAACTTAGTAATTTTGAGGTGAATATTTGGAATATAAAATACTATTAGGTAAGTACCTTTAATATTTTTCGTTAAGAAACAATAATATTCATAAAACTTTGTACATGCTCTACTGTTCAACCATTAACTACCATTTTTTTTTTGGACGACCTCGCGTATAACATTCGAATTCCAAATGTTCGCTTGTTGTAATGAAACAAAGCACAGAATCACTTTCTACCACCAACAATAGATTCTATAAATTGGGGCTAAACAGTCAGGCTTCCCAAATACATTTTTGGACCCGATATGGATACGTAAAGTTCCGAAATCCCCAAATAAACATATTGATTATAATGAATAAACACAAAGTTAATATTATGTAATCTATTTTACTTTATTAAATCTAAAAGAAGTAAGTAAATAAATTATCGAGAGCGGAATTACACAATGACGAATAGTTCTTTTAAATAGACTAGTTATATCTTTTTTAACTTACAATAAAGAATGATAACGTTTTATATTATTCCGCACACATATTTAAAACTCTTAAACTACCTATTTTTCCTCTACTTTTACTAAATATATATCGCCTGTCACGGTGACATTACTCAATAATCATGACTAAGATAAAAGCTTAAGTAATTTATGTGAAAAACCCCCAGTGACCTTAACAAAAGGTAGAATAAGATCTACATTAATCTAAAAGATGTTACCTCTAAGTAATTTTAATACCCTCATCAGACTAATTGCTATTAAATGTAAGAATAAATATGTATTTATAGAAGCTGTTAGCACAGGTTTTTTTAATCAAATTTAATTTGTCTAAAATCTCCTTTCTACTAATAACCATTGACGATGAAACAAACATCTATTAATAATTCCTGTTAACAGAACAGATATTTATTTTCACTGCCTCCGTGGCACAGTGTTTTATCCACTTGCCTTGTAGCGCTGAGGTCTCGGGTTCGATTCCCGGGACATAGGTTTTGTAGAGTCTGGATGTTGGTAGGGTATCTCGAACTTGCCTGGCTAGCTACCACCCTCAATGTCAATTTACCGCCAAAACAGCATTGCTGTGTTTCGGCAATCATACATATGAGAGTCAGATGTTTTCTAGGCTAACGCGCTTTACCATCTGCTGCCTCATTGTCATTTAACATGAGGTGAAATGGAGGCCAAGTGTTAGTCCATAACCGGTAAAAATATCAAGTAAAAGCAACAAATATAAGGCCTTAAGTGTCAGAAATTAGGCTCAAAGAAGGGTTATCTTAACTTTGAGTAATTGGACGTGGGTGGAGTAATGTAATTTGGCCTCACCCGTATTCTTATTAAAGCCAAAATACTTAAAAAAAATAGAGCAAGATTGAAATCGTATTAATAATAAAAAAAAAAATTGTTAGATTATATATAAATACAAATATATAAATCTTAGCGAACATAATAGAAATACACAAAAAAAAATTACCAATTGTCATTTAACTAGACTTACAAAGTCTGAATCATAAAGACGGAAGTGTTGTAGAGTCATTAATGACTGATCTCTCCAATGTATATTAAAATAAATATTCATGAACTAATTCCTTGTGGTTTTGCTTTTGGTGTAACGACATCAAACTGTCTAATTCATTTAGTGTGATTGTGACGTAGGAAATATAATATTGGTTGCATCCGCAGTTGATCTACTCGTGGCTTACGGTCAACCACGACCTCGAGTTCATTGTTCTAAAATAGTTTTATTCAAGGATCCGAGGAAACAAAAGTTATCGTAAAGAGTACTTTACAAGTGTTAGTGCAAATTTGTTCGGGTATTAATTAAACTACATACTCTGATCAACATACTTCTGAAAACGTTTTTTGATTTTTACTGGAACAAACCGTTAAATAAACACGCTAGTAATAATCTTACTAAACTCTGATCAACAGAAAAATTATAGTTAGAATCAAAAACAAAAAAGCGCCGATAAAGTGGACACAATTTTTGATAGTTTTTAAGATATTTGTTACAGAAAAAAATTAATCTAAGTACGACTAAATATTTTATCAATCGGTTTTTAACCTTTATAGTTATCAACCGAATTTTGTATCGTATTTAATTTACATGAACACTTTTTGTCATTGTAACAGACAAATGAACAAAAAACCTTACATATTAAACAGAATATTTAAAGAAAAGTGTTACGTGTTTCCTGAAACATGATGTTGAAAAATAAATCTTTTCATTTCATGTCTATTATTTTTAGCTATGACTGAAACATTAAAGAATTCTTATTATCGGTATACTCGAATTGTTTATATATCCACTTATCCGATATCTATTACTATTGTTACACGAAGTTACTAGAATAATTGTAATTAATATTACAGTTTACGATAACATAACAGCCATTGGACTTCTTTCCTGGTACTAGAGTTCTGATACAAAGTTGTCAAAAACGTGTAACTGAACATTAACACAAAGTTATTAGACTTAAGAAAGGTTTACAAAAGTCGTGCAGTAAGTGTTAGTATAACCCATAATAGCGTGCTTATATCATCGCTTAGCAAATAGTAAAGCCATACAACATAAAATTACTGTGATAGAAGAAAGACTTTTTTGTGTCTTAAAAAAACGAGTACAAAAATGTTGTTACCCAAAAGTTTGCAGTTCTTAGTAAATAAATTATTTAGTATTCCGCCCCTTATAAAATGTAAAATTAATTTTTGATTTATTTAAATAATTTTAATAAGTTACTTGTTTCTTTTATTTAATTTATTAAAACGTATATTTTATTAGTAATCTGTTGACAAAATATTGTTTTGTTGTATTAATTTATAGGTCAATGGCTTTGACATGTTTTGTAGGGCAGTAAATAAAACCTGTTACATTAGCATTGGTAAATGGTTTAAGAACTCCAACACTTCTACTTTATTAATAAGCATGTTATAATTTAAAAATTGTTGCATTATGCAGCTTTATAGCAAACAAGTAGTTAAAATTTCATCGTTAATCTTTTTACAACAAACATTACTTGCAGAGTATTCTAAGTAAGTTGTTAGAAGGTTGTCAGTTGTAAGAGTCAAATTACCATTGAGTTGATATCGCACGTGTAAAAAAATGTTTTAAGTTACATAAGTACACCTCATAAATTATAAATAAATAACTCTATTTCAAATTGGTATATAATAAAAACTATTTTTTTTAATTATTACGAAATGTGAAAACCGTGGCCTCAGAGAGTATGTTATGTTAGATTTCATTTAAAAATTTAGTACAATTTTACAATAAAGTCTAAACATTAAATATAATCATTGAGATCATCCTAATCGAAGGTTACTCATTGCCTATAATGATATATAAATATTGTCACTTAAAATTTTAATACATTCCCTGCAATAAAAAATACTCTCTGTAATAAATGTAATAAAGACGTACTTTAGAAAGAACTGACTGCCATATGGATACCGGTACAAAATAAATGAATAGGAAGTGAATGTCGAAGAACGCATTTTTGCCGGAATATAATTCAGGAATTCGCTACAAATCCCAATTTTCCCCCTCATCGTTCTCTGATGACTTTTATTGGAACGTTCTAATTCGTTTTTCGTTGAAGATGAACGAGGTTAACGTGTCAATCGAGTTAAAGGCGCATTCACACTGTGAGCAAGTCATTGCGGCATAAGCGTAAGGTTCACATTTCAAACCTATTTAACTCAGAATATTTCGTTCAAAACATTTATAATTACATAAAATTATAATACCAAAAATTTTACATAAATTATCAAAATCGTGTAGGTAATTCAATTTATATGAAAATTTCCCATTTATATCTTTACCTATATTCGTAACCATTTATATTTATACGCCGATAAATAACTACTGTATCCAGGCATAGGCCTTCCCAATTTATTTCAAAGATCTAAATACCGATCGGTCCTATGCTCCCCACATACAGCGGGTTCTCGCGACCATCACCAGATCGTCAGTCCACCTTCAGGGCCTGTCTACTACAGTTTCGTAGATATAAACATAAAAATACGCTCTGGTGTAATTCTACCCTAAGGTAATAATTCTTTTCGTTCATTATATGAAAAAAAAATTCTGTACGGCATTTGTTCATAATGAATAAATAATTAAAATTTTATGAAGATTTATTTCTTCAGAACTTAGAAATTCTTTAGCACTTGACGATATTTATTAACAAGTAGACTAAATTTAGGTAAGCCCCTCACAAGTTGATAACTGGATGTGGGAAATGTATCAGTGTGTGTTCTTAGGAGAGGTCCATGTCCAGGCAAGGCATGTCTATCGGCTGATGTATTGATAGGTTGTAATGTAAGTTTACTACATTAATCAATTGAAGCCTCAGAATATATTTAAAAGGGGATATTGTTTGGCGCCAAAACTTAAAAGATTTGGCATTAAAGTATTAAAGCAGATATCCATTACACTAATAAATCGAAATAAACAAGTACTACATATTCCTTTTTCTCATTTGAGTCGAGTGAAAAATTTGTAGGGTTGGGCGTACGCTTATGTAGTAAAATCCCCGAAAGATACTATTGGCTTGCCTGTATAGGTTTAAAAAAATATATTAGATGCATTTTGGTTAGTAGAGCTTATTGGTCAGTTGAACATAATTTTTATGAAAAATATCCATGGGGACATGGATTGGATGGATGGGATGGACATTTAACAAATAGTGAAAAGTGTAAACGTATAATGAATGATATTTCTCAAGATTACCCATGAGTTTCTTGCTTGGTTCGTCTCAGGAGAGTCTAATCGATTCCACCATTTAATAGGGCCTCTGAAGACCTAATTGAATGAAGTATAAATCGAATTTGAATGATGTAATATAATAGTTTAAAGCAGGCACACCGCCGGAGATAGTTATGGACGTATGTAAACACGAACGAGAAGTTTTAGTACTATATCGTCTTAAATGACATCGTTAACAACATTGTTATAATGGGCAAGATATGCGTTTTACTGAGAAATAATATACGTATTTTATGCATATGCCATATACTAAATACATTAACGACAGACTATTGTTTTAATATATAACTTCAGGGGTGTCACGTAAACTGGATAATAGCTGATCTTGTTATAAAACCATATAAACAGGTAGAGATAAGTTATAGGACTACGAAGCATTTAAAAGATTAGTTTATTAATAATAAGTATATAGTAATGAATATTTATTTATTCATAATAAATAAATATTCATTACCTCTTCAAGAACCTTTGGTAACCTTGTTGTTATAATTAATTCCTATCAATACTGAATTGACAATTATAACAACTTTAATATTCACTTTAAAAATGTTTGAGAAGATAATTTAAAAACTAATTATTGTCTTTATCTAACATATTGAAAATTGGCATGCACATTGGCGATATAAATTCAGGTCGCGATAACATCAAACAAGAAGTGTCAATTTCGCGTAAATGCTTCAAATTTTAAATACATTGATAGCCTTTGGTAATATCTAAATTGATTGCGTTTTATCAGTAGCCAGCTGCCTACTTTAATTTTATAAATAAACTCGTTAATAACAAATCAAACGTCGGAATGATTTATTTGAATTTCATCATCATTATGATTCTAGGCCAGCTCGCTTCACCACCATCTACGTCTTTATTGTCACTTAATATTATATGCCAATTGAGGCCAAGTTCCCAGTCTACTTTCTTATATCCCATTCTCGATAAAAAAAGAAACACCAGAAATGTTATACTTTGTTTATTGTTATGTAATTTATGAAATCTCGCAAATTATCATTTGTATTCTTCAGTTTACAACATAATTAATGTTATCAACGAGAATAATTAATGTAAGCCTTCATTACCAGCCCTAATTTAAAACGCAGATCTGCTGTATTTCAGTAAACATATACTGCTAATCAGCAAGTAAGAATTTTTTGCGTAAACGTAAATAACACAGTATTCATTTTTCAGTTGCGTTGTGCGTTTCCTGATAATGCGTATTTCATCATTCAAAATCGTGTCAAATTTGAACTAGTGCATCAACCACAATCTTTTCACACTGTACAGTGTATTTCGGTGTCTGAGAAAACCATAATTTCGTACGGTATCACGTAGAGATTAGATAACTTGTCCATAGTACATTACTACCGTTACTGCTCTCCGTAGTTTATTCAAGTTCTGTGCTAAGTTTGGGAGTTAAATTACAAGAAAAAAAAGGAAACAATGTTCCTCATGAAAGTAATATCGAGTGTATTTAAAATAATCGGCAAACGGATCCGCTTACGCAGAGCATCATCCTTAGAAAGAGTAAAGGTTTGATTTTTTTTATTATTTCATACGTTCTATGAACCGTCGCAATATATATACCAAATCAAATGTTTTTATTTATTGTGTAGATTTTTGTTGAACTTAGAGATTTACTTTAGTCCTAAAACGTGATTTCTTGTAACTTGTAAATGAAAATTATTGCTTTTTTTTATCCATATTACTTTTTTTAAATTATCATAATGGATATGTGACTAGTATTAATGTTTTTTTTTTATACTGTGCCTCGTATTTTCGTTATCCCTTAAAAGAGTATGAATTTACAATAAATTAGTGTGTAAACGTAAAAACCTGAAAGCGATAACGTTAAGAGTAAAATGCACAATTTAGTTTATTGAATTCGAAGTGCGATTTGTGACAAATTACCTTCCATAAAAAATATTAATAAACCTCATGCTTCATAAAGAGGTCGTTTATAAAAGTACGCTTAAAGGATGTATAACACTATTTATTGAGAAAGTTTCATCAAAAAATTTCTGCAATCCGAAAAGTTACCTGAACATTATACTAGTCATATGAAAGTAACCACTTTTAACCTTTTATTGGTATAATTAAAAAAAATCCTAATAATTACCCTACCTATCAAAAGTTAGTATCAAGAGTTACCATTTATGAGATTTATTGATGTGTTTCAGAAATACTATGTTTTATAACTGCTTACATAAATAATAAATATAGTGATAATGTTACAAATTGTGTCAATTGTCAATTAGTTGAATATCTTTTGTTCCAGGTTACAAAAGGTAAAATGTCTGTGATTACTGAGTCGATGGACCTTGAGAGGGAGTACTCTCCAAGTATGTGGTCAACCAGATTTTCATCAGTGCATGATGTTTTGCGAAACCACGTGCAGTTTGCTACGACCGGTAAAGCTTATATAAGTTAATAATCGCACAACTACCTGTCTTACTCATAATTAATAAACTTAAAACACTATTGGATTATAGATCTATGAGCGATGCACCGGTGGGTTCCGTTAAAGATACCGGGGCCTCTCATTACGCACTGAGTCTGACCAACGAGGGGATTTTAGTGGGTATAATCCCACATAACCTTGACTTCTCTCACAAAAGCATGGTATCTTTAGAAGATCCCTCCTTCCCCCTTAACAAAAAAATACATATGAATGATAGGTAGCGGTAAGGGCCACATAACAAAAACAGTTTTATTTTCTACTCATATGACAAGACGTTCAGACCTATAAAAACGTGATGCAATTCATGATTAGCATTATTTTGTCAAATAGTATGACATAAAATCACAAATAATAAAATGTTGTTACTTACAGATATAAACTCTTTATTATGTATAACATCCGAAAATGTTAGAGTACACGAAGCTATCTTGAAAGTATTTCAATGTTTGGTTTCATAATTTTCTTGTTTTCTGAGTTTGAAATCGAAATTATTATTTTCAATCGACATTGACATATAATACAATTTACTGGAATGAAGCACGAACTTTAAATTTGACGAAATACTTCAGGCTACTTAAAAAGTCTAAATATATTACACTTTTATGAATATTCCGTTCACTGTGTAATTTAATCCACAAATGTGTTTTCTTACATCAATATTGTAACCGACACTACAATTGCCGTCAAAAGAAATAGGAGACAATAAGCGATTGCAAATAATGTTTGTTTCATTTCAGCAAGCGAAAAAGCCACCAATAATATTCCACATAAATTGGAAATAGAATACGGTTCTACGCGTGGGCAAAAGTTGGATATATTGGGAACAGATTTACCAAATGGTGAGTTTTGAGAATCATTGTTTTTTATTTATTGTTGAACTTATTTTGTTTCATGAAAAGTATTTGAAACATGGTTTCATGGCTTTTTACAGAAATTCCATAGGTAACTCGATACCTAATTGTATAATTTTGCCTTTATATGTGTTCACTAAATCAAAACAATATTTGTATATAGTCCTAATTACTTTATTCTGCATCAATAAATATGAGATACTCTATACAGGATCGCAAAACTAACTACGCTTTTAATATTCTGTTGTGAACTGTTTTGACTTTATCAGAGTTGCACATGCTTTTTTGAATATATAACGTAGCATCGAAAGGAGCCGTGCATTCTGAATGGTGGTCACCTGCTGCTGCTGCTGCTGCTTCTGGATTTGGTGAAGTTTGCGCTGTTAGTCTTATTGACGACTATTACAGCTTCATCGAAACTGGCTCGCGAATCCGGTGATTCGCGAGCTATCATGGTGGTCACCGCTACACGTGATCTTTATATTGTTAAAATGATAGTCATTTCGCTGCACATTGTTTACAAAAGATAGACCTTTGCTTTTGCCATCACACAACTCCTTTTTAATAATGAGACTTATTTAATAACGTCTTATACATCGCAGACACTAGCACCATAAATCAAATTATTAGTTGTTCTGACAATGTTTTCTAGGTATCAAAATGCTAACAAATTTTCATTGCTGTGCACATCTACTTAGACGACCATTAGGCAACAAAGCCCTGCCAGCAGTAAATAACAGTAATCCAATTACTGGGAACTAGTCGTCACATCTTAGTATTCATAGAAGGAGACAATAATTTCTTATCCGAAGTCATTGGGCCGCGCGGGTTACGTATCGTAAATTAAGGGTTTTATCTTTACGATTTCTTTTACGATTCAGGTGACACTAGTAATAATATTATTTCTCAATCAATAATATTATTTCTGACTTCAATATTATGTTATATTGAACCCAGTGATTATAATACTTACTTAACAGATTAATGTCATAATTTTGTGTTCCTTGACTTTACAAAATTATAAAAATATATATTATAATATTTGCATGCTTACAAGAACTGAAGAACATTTCCTTTAAATGACTTCCCTTTAGGAATGACGTTTACTTTCAGTGACTTAAAATCCTTTACTGCTATATCCGGCTCTAATATACCTTAATACAAAAAACACATACTTTACTCAAGCTCTAACAAAAATATATATATATAATATTTTTAAGGTAAAAATCTTAATTATTTTTATTATTAATAATAATAAACCTTTAATTTTTTAAGTATTGTTATTTATTACACGTTTTATAAAACACAAATAGATAGAGTAGATCTATAT
>DWQX01002788.1:0-20226 GCA_018245475.1 Pharmacophagus antenor
AAAAGAAATACCTTCTTAAATTGTCGAAACAGGAATCTTACACCATCAATCTGGTGTTGTGGTAAAGGGAAGATATCTACGTAAACATCATCCTGTCCCTCTCTATCAAGGTACAACCTCTCCATATGCTGTTTAGTGGCCCATGTCATTTTTATACACTTTTAATACTGAAATAAATTGCAAAAACACAAATCATTATAAAGAAACTTTTGTGTATAAGATAAAAATTGTATTTGAAACATTATGCCTCCTTAGCACAAATAACTTTTAGAATTTTATTTTTTTAACAAAATGTGGCAATGGGCAGATGTTTACCTGATAATTAAATAATGTAAATCTTAATATATTTATGATGAGCACTATAAATAAGAGAATTTAAAATTTTGTGCAAATCAAGTTGGCTAAGAAAATCTTAAACAATGTTTGTTTTATGATCAATGTTAAATGTGTATTATATTATCTATTATTTATGACTGGAGTAATTATCATTTGTATTGTTATTACCAAAACAAACTGCACTATCACAGCATCATCTATTCTTAATGGATGAAGTCATTAAAAAATAGAAAACAACTGAATGGGCTTTGTACATGTATAAGAAAAGTCAAAATAATCTTTTTGATTAACCTATATTGGTCTGTATAATTTTAAAATCTTTTAAACACTTACTATTTTTAAGTTACGAATTTATAAAGACGTATTTTGGTTCAGACGGTTCAAAATAGACAATGTCATAATCAAAATGTATAACATTTCGAGATAAAACAAAGCTACAAACACCGATACACTGGTTTTATGGACTTCTATGTCTTCAAACTCCTGCATGATGTGTTTATTGCGATATACATGATCCCAAAACATGGGCACAGTTATAACACACTGTTTTTACTTAAAATAGGTATCAGGTCACTACTTTTTCTTAACATTACTTCTTTATAAAACACATTGTAATAAATGAAAACCGGAATTCATTATTCAAAAATCAAAATTTAAATATTCGTCGTAATAAGAAAATATTTAAGTCATAACACTAAAATTTTACGACGGTTATTCACTACTATTTCATTAATTAATTAATTTAATAAACCATTTAATTATAAAATCATACATAAAAAAGACGAAAAAATCATCTTTTTAATTTCGCGTTGATTACAAACTACAAAAAAATAATGATTGACGGCTGAGACTACGATCTAAGAGAAAAAAATTACGTCAATAACACGAGACAGATAACAAAGAAATTTAAGCTCATGAATTCATTATTTGTTACGAATTACCAGAAACTATTTGATTTCATAAAAATGTGATTGCATAAATAAAACTATTACTATAAAGTTATAATGAAATAAATATTAATTTATCGTGTACATTACAAAAAACAAGCCAGGCTACAAACTTAACAATGCATCTTTTTAGGGTTCGTTCTCAAAACAATGACAAATAAAACCCTATTATTAAGCTTCAGCCGTCCGTCAACATGCTCTATTTCAAGAACCGTAATAGCTTGAAAGTTTAATATTTCATAGATTGTGTATATGTATCTCTTCTATATTAAATTAATTTATTTTATTTGCTGATAGTCTTATTGACGACTTTTACAGCTTCATCGGTCACGGTGCTCGTGATTACGATGATTTGTAATGTATTTGTATTCTCATACAAGTAATAATAATGAAATAATACTAAAAACGTTATTTTATTGGTGTTTATGGTACGGAACCGGTGCGAGCCGATTCGCACTTGTCCATTTATTTCAATTTAGCAGACAATATATCTTCCAAAATCCGAAGTACAATTTGTATTAATAAAATTTAGCTTTATCTATATACGTAAAGGAATTATTGGGATTTTTGGGAATTTTAGGTAAGAAAAGTCGTTTATGAACATTGTATACAGTATATAATGGCAGTTTTACTTCCTTATAAAAGTTTCAAAAAATGTATAACAAATAAACACTTTATCCCTTAATTTAAATGATTCAACATATAATAAAATATTTTACTCATTCTTGAAGTTTGGAGACCTCTTCTCTACAAATGCAGCCATACCTTCTTTGCGATCCTCCTGTAAAATAAAGAAAAAATAGTTACAAACAATAGAAAAATTGCTTTATCAACTAAATTGGAGATTTCTAATTTTTTTTGTTGCCTTTGGGACAATTTTTCACATATACAAATATAACATTAGTTATGTAATGTAACATATAATACTATAATTAATTCATGTTTTTTTTTTTAATATTTGAAACATGTACTGCAGAAATAAGAAGGAGCGAAAGATTGGATCAAATTTCTTGGATTAAACATAATTTGATTGATTTTCTTACTGAAAAAAGCAATATCAAAATTTCTTTAATCCTTTAGCAGCCTTTTTGGGTCACAAACCGATTATCACAAACACAGGCATCACATGGTCATCAAAATCATAGGTGTAAACTCCTTTCGTTTTATTTCTAGTAAAAATCGTACCGTTGCAAAAGTGCCATAGAAAATGGACTTCTCATATAGGAGTCCGGACTTGAGTGTGCTCTCGTATGCCTGGTTCACCGATTGCTTGGCCATCTTAACAATCAGCGGTGAGTGTGTACCAATTCTTTCAGCTAGTTTGATTGTTTCTTCTAGAAGTTTCTCTACTGGAAATACTTTGCTGACAAGACCTGAGAGTTTCAATGGTAGATTAGTAATTTTTTTAATTAGTAATTTTTTTTGTGCACAAACATCCACTTAATAGAGAGCTAATAAAATACCCTATGTATGAAAACTTTGCAATAAAACAAAAATTTCGACGCTCGCCTAAGTTCGACTTTGGGGCTTCGAATCATACCATCTCCTGATGATGCTATGTGTAGATTGACATGGTCATATAGCCATAGTATTTGCAATTATACAAGCAGAGAATAGCGAATTATATTTTTTTTATTTATTCAGCCATCAAGTCCCGCAAAGTAAAGCTTCAAGTCAAGATATTGTTTAATTAAGCATAACTACTGGATATTTTCGCGCTACGAGCAGATAGTGTGTGAACACTTACTGACGACACTGAAACCAGAGTGATAAAGCGTACAAAAGTATGTTTCTGAGAAAATGAAGCAAATGCATTAAACAATTGTTGTTAGTTAAGTCTATGAAGTTTATATTGTTATTTTTTAAGTTAATAGTACTCCTAAAAACCTATTAACTGGGTTCTGATAACTTACATGTGTTTTTTCATCTCTATTACATATATTATAAAAATGTGTCGTAATATTCATGAATTCTGATAATAGTATCAAAACTGCTGAAGATTGTCTTTTTCATGGATCATAGTATTTTACAAATGACAACTTAACATGTCAATAAAGTAAATAGACTTAGTTTTATGAAAAAATGAGAAATACAATTAGAATATGCCAGTTGCACATTTGTCAATGGTGTTATGGTTTCCAGGCTACCTTTACCTAGGTATACCAAGTATAATTAGTATTCTAATGAGTATCATCACGACATATTATAAAACGTACGAATTTTAATGTATTGTTAGGTATGTCATATTTAAGTACTCGATGAAAAATGTATGAACATTTCTGATAGATCGTAGATTCTGTCCTCTAAAAAAATTGTCAAGAAACTAAAGAAGGTGTCCCCAGTCTATTATTTTAATTTCCAACCATATAAAAATATAATGCGCACAATTATAAGGGTCACTCATGCCTAAACAGTATCATCTTAAAAATGTCTAATTAAAAATAATGTGCTTTAATGCACAAAACGAGTTATTTATGATGGGATCATCGGAGCAGATAGTTCATTGTTATGGATAGGCTTTGTTATAAGTTGGTGTATTAACATACAAGCCCAAATACTCCATTTAAGCAACACAGTGCATGGAAATTTTAAAATCGTAATCGTTACAGAGTTGAAATAAGATCGTAAAGGTAAAATATTAGAAAACTCATGTCATATAGTGCTATTTTTTTTATATGGATACATATTTATATTCTAGGGTTTGCCCTGGAGGCACTTCACTGGTTGTTACCGTCCATCGGATTAGGGACTAATTAGTTGCATAGTTAACTTTAGCAATCAAAGCATTAGGATGTAACTCACCCATTTTCTCGGCGTCCTGCGCGTCGACGAAGTTGCCGGTGAGCACTATCTCCATGGCCTTGGACTTGCCGACATAGCGCGGCAGGCGCTGGGTGCCGCCGGCGCCGGGTATTGTGCCGATGTTGATCTCCGGCTGCCCGAACTTGGCCTTCTCGCCCGCGTATATAATGTCACATAGCATTGCCAACTCGCAGCCGCCTCCTAGCTGCACAATCAAAAAAATTATAGTTTAACCCATTTGTGACCGGTTGCACACCGTATGTGTAAAATTTAAACAAAGCTATAAATTTTTAAATTATATAAGTCATCATTCAAAACTATTGATAGTGTCTGTTAAAAATAATAAAAAAAAACTATCAATCATTCTTTGTGATTTGTAGCGTAAACCAAGCTTTGAAATAAGCGTTAAATGTTTTTATCTAAAGAAAAATTATTGGTTTCACAGAATTTTTTTAAAAAACTCGTCTCAAATGGGTTAAGGACGAGTGAGGCCTCCTGATACAAGTTTGACTTTAAGCTTATCAGGAGATTTCAAATAATATTTTACATGTGTAGTGTTGTAAATTTTATATAAAAAAGTAATAATATAAAAATAAATGATTAAAATCACAAATAGTTTATTTCTAAAACAATTATGTCATCTGAAACGAATAACTTGCGGTTATAATATCTCGAGACAGAAATAAATGTGATCCACATCATGGTGCCTAATGCAAAACATCAGAAGTCGCATGTAATAAGAAACAGGTAATGTAAAAAGTAAAGGAACTGTTAAGACTACATCAGTCTTGATATTTGCGATCAAAAGGTGCTGAAATAAGTAAAAAATATTTTGTTTTCAAATATGTCTAGTTCCGCAAAGTATCTGTTAATAAAATCATAATTTTCACTATGGAGTTGTGAATTTACGTGTCTAAGCTTGTCCTATTGGCAATTCATTGTCTGCAACCACAATTGGAAACGTTGAATAGTAATAACTACAGTATACTAACAGCGAATCCATTTACTGCAGCTATAATAGGCTTGCCACAGCTAGAAATATCCTCCCACTCCTGCAGGAACCCTTGCTTTGTGTTAGAACTGTATGTGTTGTTCTGCATTTCCTTAATGTCAGCACCAGCGGCGAAAGCCTTTTCGTTCCCTAGAACATATTAAAATATTATTACTTTTTTTATATGATGATGATGTGTAAAATGCCATAGTACAATATCCTTTCAAAATAACTAAAATATTTCATTATTAGATTAACAACATTGCCGGTATTAATATTCTTTAAGGCATCAGATTGTTTGGTTAACGCATTCACATGTAAAATAATTCATCTTCTAATTACAAATCTGTAGTGAAGTAAATATTATTTATTTAAATAATATTGTATTTATTTCTAATATTATTAATATATTTCAATATAAACACAATAAGAAATATTATTGATCATAATAACTTTTTCACTTACCTATGTGAGGCAAATGGTATAAAGAAATTTTATCAAGATATAATAAATAAATCCTGTACAAACCTGTAATAATTATTGCAGCGATGCTCTTGTCGGCATCAAAGTCCTTGACAGCCTTCCCGAGTTCAATAAATAGTGCTTTGCATAAAGCGTTGAGTGCTTTTGGACGGTTCAACTGAATGAGTCCAACATTCTTCTTTGCACCGACTACTTCTATCTTAATGTTTTCATACTGGGGCGCTATGAAATTAAAGAAAAAACATATTTCTCATGAAAATTCTTACTTTATCAATGAGTTTATTTAGAGTAAGAGGTAAGACAGCAAAACTTAAAAGTCAATCATTAAAATCAGACCCCTTTCTGCCTACACTTTACAGCTTCATATGTATTCCGGCTGGAAAAACAGCAGCTTAAACAGGACTATATATATTCTACTCTATCATATTAAAATTTTCAAAAATAGATATTAATAAACAGAAATTTAGTATTATAACAATTGATTATATATTAATATTTAATGTTTTTGTTAGTAGAAAAATCTTTCATTCCTTTGGTTTAAGTAGTAATAATCTATTGTTCTTCCATTACCCATTAGCAAATATAATATTGTCATAATAAAAATTCTCAAATGTAATTAAATTGTGTTTGTTTAAAACGTTCTGTGCCAGAGCATTTTCAGAAAATTTTCCTCTTATGTATTTGTGAGGATGATATATGGAGACAATTTTTTAATAACATATTCAGTTATTAACAATTTGACTTATCGTTCATGTGGATTAAAGTTTTATGTAATTGTTTAAAGATTAAAGTAATTATTTAAGAAAACATGTGGTTAAAAGTTTAAAGGTTCTTCAGCATGGGTTGTATACGTCCCATGGAGCACGGAATGTGTTAATTTCAAATGATAGAGTTGGAGTTAAATATAACATTCCTCTTCATATTTATTTCACCCTGTGTGTGTTACAACAAAGACTATATGAACCCATCAGCCTAGTCTAGTGCTATCCTTGGGTACCCTCTCTGGCTAGGCTAGCACTGCATAGATACCTCTGATAGTTAAATAATTTTTCAATACATATATAAAAAATTAGTTATTTCTACTTTTAAAATAACAGAATAAAGAAAATGTTTGTGACCATTGCCTAAGATATATGATTTAGTCTTATATACACATTTCAAACTTGATAAATAATAATTTTATTTCTGACGAGTGTCATAGTTACATAATATCAATGAATCTTGTATATTATTTAGAACATAAATTGATAACATTATATCTAGAAAGTTATAGTGATAACAATCAATGTAGTACACAATGTTTTATAATTCTTATTTTACTTTTAGTTGAAAATTTTCTGAAAGTGACAATACTTATTAAAAAAAACTCTACTTTAATAATAATATACACTTTTGGCCTACGTGTTCACGTGATTGGTATATATTACATCCGAGTTCTACCTCTACCTATGTGTATTTTTACATTTAACATTTACTAAAATATTACATGAAAGTAAAGAGAAACTTAAATATAAAATATATAACTACTAATGTAATAAAATTTAAAAAAAGCATAGCGAAATAATACCTGTGCTGTAGAATTTAATTAAACCGGTATTGGAGAACGTAGGTACCCTGCTCGTGTTCAAAACATTTTTGCTTAACAAAATACGGGATAATAAACTTACAGATTTCATTTTGAATATGTTTTAATACGTTTAAATAAAAAAAATTGATAAAAGATAAAAATATTAAAACTTTTAGTGAACTTTGAAACGAGTTCAAATTGATAAAGAGTTAAAGGTGACAGACAAAATTATTACAGATTATAGCGCTTCACTACATTAATACATGTTATATGAAATAAATAATACTACATTATTACGGGTAATGTGAACTATTATTGTAGTGGTTTGACTCGACTTAATATAACGAATAAAAATAAGGGTCAATTACCTATATTAAAGGTAATATCTTAGAAAAAAATGTTAAAAAATTTATTTTAGAGGACTATTAAAAGTTATATCACTAAAATTCTTATGTTTAAAGTGTTGTCTAGTAACTAGTTCTATCTATTTATTCAATTTTAACATTTGCTTAGGAAAGATAATCCAAAATAAGAAAATTAAAACCAAATTCGTTTCACATTTTCTTTCATAACTTTGTCCCTTTGACTGTCATATAATGTCAAAATGAAATAGTCTAAATTGTTTATTTTGATTACATAGGATCGAAGTAATCAAAACGGTATTAATAATAGTTACGATAAGTTATTTTAATATTATTTATTAACAATTAGTTAGTAGTTAGAGTTATGACACAAAATAATATAAAATATTTTATCCTGACAGGGGAACCTGGTTAAGTATTTTTTTGTAATAAAACAAAATCCTAAATGGAAATATAATGCACTGACAGATTTTACTTTTAGGTGTGGGCAAAACGACTTTGACAAAAAAGATATCTTCAATACTTTGCAAAAAGGGTGTCAATGTTATAGGTTTTTTTACAGAGGAAGTCAGGAATAACAGAGTAAGAGAGGGCTTTGATGTGGTCACTTTAGAAGGTGCGCGTGGTAGGTTGGCTAGAGATCAGAGTCTATTAAATGAGCCTGTAAAGTTCAAAGTTGGTAAATATGGTGTTTTAGTTCAAGAGTTTGAAGAAATTGCAATGCCATCATTAGTTAAGGTAAAAATTATGTTAATTGAGTAAGCAGAGGTGATAGCCATTGCTAACTGTTTATTGTTGCCAACTAATAAATAAGATTCGGTGTGTTTTCTAATTTTTTTAACAATCAACATAAATGAATATTATTTATGAAAAGTTTATGAATAACCATTAACTAATGGATCAATTAAAATCATAGCTAGCTTTAGAGCTATTGCACTGCAGTTCAGTCATTATGTTTTACTGTTGTGCAATAAAGTATACTACTATTCTGCTATCATTATTTATATTTTTGTAATATTTCTTAGTTACAGCCATCAACAAGACAAACATGTGTATTGATAGATGAAATTGGTAAAATGGAGTTCTTTAGTAACACTTTTAAGTCAAAAATTAAGGATATTTTCAATAGTAGTTCTAATGATGACATAGTTTTAGCTACAATACCTATCAGAAAATCTGATGCCCTCATAGAGTCTATAAGGCATAACAGTAAATCTAAAATTTGGGTGGTAAGTAAAGATTTTCACCATTTATTTCAATTGTGACACTATAGTTTCTAGAATAATAGAAAAGACTGATTGAATTGTAGTCTTAGTGCTGAGGGAAAAATAATTTACTTTTTATACATAATGAGTTGAGTTTGCCTGTATATATTACATTATAGTAGTCATTAAGTTTTTGGCAATTACTAAAATAATAATAAAAATAAATAAATAAATCAGGGTTTGCTTAATTTTAGGTGACTAGAGAGAACAGGAATACAATTCATGATGACATTTTGAAAGAAATGGAGAATGTTATTAATTTGTAATCAATTACAAGAAAGAAATTTTTTTAAAATATTTGGATTTGGTTACAGTGTTTTGAAATGAAATGAGTATTTCGTGTTATCTAAGTTGATGCCTAGAAAAATTAAAAAAAAAACTATGCTGTGGGCTGGAATATTGAAAATATTGATTTTATAGTTCATAATTTATCAGTTCTTTTTTATCTACAATTTGATTCGAGAAATGCGCTATTCATAAATTTTATATGTTACCAAAGTTTTCGAATGGGAATAATAGTGGTTAGTAAACATGTTAATGATGACAGACTAAATTTAAATATATGGGAAAATACTTTGAGGATGAAGAGTGTAAAGCACAGATTTCATACACACACAACAACGAACAACTTTCATAAGGTAAGGAAGAGTGATGGTCTTAAAAGGAGACATCAACAACTGTTTTTTATTGTAATGTTGTTATATAAATAAATATTTTAAAACCACCATAATATAGAATCATTTAAAATGAACTGGTTTTATTTATATATGAATTATAAGTTGTAACATATAAATATAATAACCTTATGGTACAACAGGTAAACTAAAACTTATATGACATTCAACATGTTGCGGTGACAGTTTAGTTTATAAGATATCTCTATACTAAAATTCTAAAACATTTTACGTCTGTGATTTTTCTCAAAAGTCATAAGTAGTAAATTATGAACAATTATGAAAATGATCACAAAATCGTTTTGATAAAAGTAAAATAAAAATGAAAGTAATTTTCAAAAATTTATTTCCTATTTAACAATACTAACATAATTAAAAATGATGTAACAATAGCACCTCTTTGCAATCCCTTATAGGTATATATTTATTACCATTGGGTGAACCAGTCTCATCGAACTGTAACAAAAAGTACTGTGAAACTGTTTCAGAAAACGAACATAAAAAAAAAGCAAAAAATTATTTCTTTATGAGAGTCTTTAATTTGTACTGATTTCAATGTGTTAAATACAATAAATATTTATTTACAATTAACTGTTTCACTGTTACCACCTTGTTTTTACCTTTCTGGATGGAATTAATGTTATATAATGAATAATCTTTTATAGAAAATTTGCAAGCTATCTAATTAGCCCAATGGAGCTGTAGTATACATAAATAAGACACACATGTAAAAATCTTACACAGCATTAGTTTAAAATCTCAATTTACTTTATGTTCTGTTTAGTAAAAATTGGGAGTTTTAAAATCTAATATTTTTTACTTTAAAAATAATATAAACATGATTCTGTCAATGTTGTTCCATACAAGAAAGTAATCATAATTTTTTTACTGGTTATGGGCTAACACTTGGCTTCAATTTCACCTGATGTTTAGTGACAATGAGGCCGTAGATGGTGAAGTGCATTCGACCAGAATACTTCTGGCTCTCATATATATGACTGTTGAAATACAGCAATGCTTTTATGGCGGCAGATTGACATTGAGGGTAGTAGCTAGCCTATTGGGGTAGAACAACCCTATCACTATCCAGACTCTACTACTTTAGCCTGGGAATCTAACCAGGAACCTCCATGTTACAAGGCAAGCGGGTGATCCACTGCACCACAAAGGCAGTCAGTATGTCAAAAAAATACAAAAAAATTGTAACAGAATGGATTGTCACAGTTTTGATCATTTAATTGCTTCATAGGTAAATGTGTCTGAAGCTGTTATTGATCGAGTAGCATTAAATTAGTCACTTCTACACTAACTAAATTGGATTGTAAATTATAACAATTGCCACTTGCGTACAGACAGAGATAATGAACAGTTCCCTACATAAAAATTATATAGATAATTAATTCTTAACAGAGCCAGAGAGAAATTTTATTGACAATCAGCAATCATCACTTGAATAATCATCAAACTGTCCATCCGATTCGTACTGAATCTGTGGATTACACAACTTGTCATACTGCACACTTTCAGTTACTGGAATAATATGATTATCCATGGGACAAAAATTACCCTCTTTCATTTTCCAGTACACATATTGTAACCACGGTGATTGTTGTGGTGTTTCATTATGTGAGTTAATGTAAGGTACCCAATATTCATCAGAATCCCAATCCTCTACAGAGCTAGGTGGGCGGTTTTCATTATCTGGTACATCTGAAATATTTGAAACCTAGTTGCTGAGCATAATCAACAGAAGGTTTTGCTGTAAGGATATCACTTACGATAGGTAGGCACAACTGTCACTAATTGAACACTGTGGGATTGTTCTGAATGTAATAATTGATATAGTTCTTTAATATGTTTATTAACAGATTTAGTGCCTTTTATACTTTATGCAGATGGAGAAAATAAGAAAGATAAAATGTTGACAATAACTTCCTATAATATAGTATGATTTTTATTGAAGAGATAATTTTATTAATACATTTTAAAAATCAATAATGATTGATTACATTTTCTTTCATAAAAGGATGTGTGTAAATAAAGAAAAGTGTTTCGAAAAAAGTTAATACAATTCAGATGTCTTACCATTACTATCAAGTAAATAGTAATTTTCATCATCTGTTATTACAGAATTGTAGAAGCTGTCAGATCTCTGTTTCTCATATTTTCTGAAAAAATAAATTGTTTTAAATAAATCTCAATAATGGCATTCTCTATTTCTGTTAATTTACAATTAAGTGGCTATGTGTTTGTCTCACTCATGTATTAAGATTTATAAGTTCTTTACAATTGTTAAATAAAAATTTTATTGTTTGACAGGACTAAAAAACACTGCTTTTGTATTTGATTTGAGTTACTAAGTTTCTTATTTCACGAGTTTCTCTCAAAGAATTGTAAGTTGGTTATACCTCTAGGGAAAAACAATTGCTTATTACCTTCCGTCCCATCTTCCATGAATGTTTAATCTTAGTTTTTGTTTTTTAATTAAATAATCATCATCCTCTGGCTCTTCTAAATAATTCTGAGCTAGATCTATTTCTTGTATTCTGTTACCATTTAATGGCAGTTCACATAGGTAATTATCATACAAGTCTAATTTCTTTAGATCCCTTAAGTTTGAAATATCTACAGGCAGCATGCACAATTCATTACTATCAATACAAAGAGTGTGTAGTTTTTCTAATTTTCCAAAGTCATCTGGTAAATAAATAATGTTATTGCAAGATAAGATGCAGACCTCTAAATTTTCTAACATACAAAATTCATTTGGCAAAGTACTAAGTTCATTATGTGATAAATTGATTTCTATCAACCTTTTATGTATAACTATGTTAGGTGTAACAGTAAAAATATTAGTGTAAATTATGTTAAGATACTCTAAATCACAGCATTCTATGAGACCTTCACATGGTAAATCATTGATTGAGTTTGCAGCTAAATAGCTCATCTCGCTGCTGCCTATTTCTAAGAGTCGTGCCTTTGGAAATGTAACCAATAGTTGTATAAATTTACATATTCTACAATTGTATATCTTGACTTCAGTGATGCAAGTTTTAAATTTTATCAGTTCTTCAAAATAGCCATTTTTAAAACTATTTGTCAAGTCTATATTACAACTAATGTCCAATTTTGATAACTTTTTTGATGAATTGAACCAAATCCATGCAGGAGGACCTTGAAGATTGTTGTTAGAAATGTTTATGTTCTCTATATTGTGGCAAAAACTCGGGGTTTTATCGAAATATTGAATATTATTAAACGAAATATCCATTATTTTAATATATTTTAGACCAAAAATTATGTCAGGAACATTTTCCAGATCATTGTGAGAAAGATTAAGTTCCGTTAACTTAAGCGGTAGCTTCAATGCTTCAGAGAATTTTTTAATTTTACTATTGCTTAAATCAAGGGATGTAATATTATCCTTTATTATACAAAGACGTGGACTGTCAAGTTTCTTATTCTTTTGTTTTCCAGTTTCATCCATGGATTGTAAACAAAAGTTTTCTTGTTCTATGAAGAGGTATATTTTTTAATTTTTATTATGTTTTTCCAGATTTTATAAAAATGTTTTATCAAGGAGTAACGAATGAAGCCTAAAAGATAACCAGAAGTAAAATATGTTTTGAATTCATAGAGGCGGCATGACATTTTGACGTTGACGTTTAAAACGTAGTGTTGTCCTGTGTAAGTCTACATGTAAGAAAAGTTAGTGTCAAAATATATTCATTTATTTATTACATATGTTACTTTGGAGGGTACAACTATGCGATTCTCATTTAGTGTTAAGACCTTACCTATAATTATTGCTCATTGTGCTACCAAATATCCTTAAATAGGTTGCCGTTTCTTACAAAGATTTTGGTATCAGCTTTGATTTTTTTTTGTATATTTTAAAAAGCCAAACAAAACCAATATTGACGATGTTTCATTAATCTTTATCTTGAGCATCTTGTTGCAATATTCTGGAATAATCAAATTCTAATGTTATGTCTAAAATGATTTTACAAACCTTATAAGTTACATCAAGTAACAACGACTAAAGGTGGCTTAAGGCAATCTATAGATGAATTTTAAATTAATTACATTTTAGAAAAACAAAGGTTTGAATGATAAAAACTCTGTAATTAATGTTCTGAAAAAATGTATGTTTAATTATTAAAATTATTAGTTAGCGAAAGTATTTTATTACAGTTGGCATATGTTCTCAGGAATTTTCTTACATTTAATAGGTGGTAGCAAGTATGTATTCCAAAGTAAGTATCTAAAAAATCTAACCTGTTTGTCGACCATGAATCTTAACAGAAAAAATCTTTTGTGCCTAACGCCATGGCATCCTTTAGAATATACATATTTTTAACATTAGTATTGTTAAAGGTTTATATGAAGAGATCAGTATTAATTCTTTATTAGAATGGACGTTTTTTAATCCAATTCCAACCTGCTATACCGAATCGCCTTAACAAATTTGTAAACATTAGAAAACGTGATTGAACTATTCCTTAATGCGAATAATAGGTGACCAAAGCAAATGTTTTGTAAACTTGTAACAGAAGAATTCTACTCGTGTGGATACACTAGTAGTATATGAAATCTATTGTAATTATAACGCACATAGCATGAATCCCATTAAACATTTTCTTCTCATTTATTCCTTAACAGTTATTGCTACTTCAGTTACTAGTAAAAGTTCTGATGAATACAAACCGGAAGTAGCAAGAGTTGGTAAAACCAAAAAAGCAAAAATGGGTACGTTATTTATTTATAATTACTATACTAGTTTCTAAAATACATGTATGCAATCTGCCCAAACTTTTGTAAGTATGTTGTGTGAAAGATGAAAATTAATCCTTCGAAAATATATCTAATAAAGTCGTTCGATTGGAGGTCTGGTGGCAGGTTTCACTTAAAAGAAAGGTTGGTACAACATTGCCAATTTCTGCCGCCTAACATTATTCTAGTTTGAAGCTAGTAAGTGTTGTGGGTTAATTAGACTTATTATGCAATGTCTGAAGACGACGAGTGAAATTTTGTGAAGTATAAATTGTCAGGTGGACATTATGCTTGTCTCGTTGTTGTCCTATAGAATAAAAAGATTTGGTATTTACCACTTCAACAGGAGATGGGGTGATTATTCACTTTTATCTAGTATTAACTTTATGGTAATAGTCTAACTGTTGAGTTATTTATAGGCGAGAACACAGCCATCGGCACATTTACTAATGTAATATCACAAATTCAAAATCTACCAACAATGGAAGTTGGAAGAAAATTTAGAACACCGTGTAAAACAGGCAACAAATGTGGAAAGGTTTTAATTTTTAATTATTTATTGTTATACTTTTTTAAAGTATCTTTTAAGGGATTCATATATTCAATATATGTGTAGTATTCGTTTGTCATTATCTAGAAATATCGTTAAAACAATGTTTTTCAATAACAGGTAATAAAGAGGCTTATGGTTCCGAAACTAGCACAGCTTGAGAACACAATAATGGGCATAATGAAAGAGTTGGCTAAAATGCCCCCCGGAGCACGTTTGCCAGACAAGTATACCAAGACTGAACCAATAAAATTGTTATTGGACCAAAATTATAAGTACGATTTTGATAATATTTAGTTATTTGAAACAAAGTTATAATATTCTTTTTTCTTTCTAGTTACCCTTTTTATATAATATTTTTTTACATTTTTTTGGAAGTTATTGTAATCGATTAATTGTCATGGTTCAATTTGAATTGTATTTCGTTGCATTGATATAAAAATCGTAATTGTATACACATAATTGTAGTTGAAGATATTCAGCTCCCGATATATTTACGATTTATCTATTATTTTGATTAAATAAAATTTTCTGCAAATGTTAATTTTTCTAAGAATAGCTATTATAAATAACATAAAATTAATTGCCTTTTTAGAGAGGACGTGTGCATGGATAAATTGGAATCATGTTTAAAAGAAGACAAACGGCGGAAGAGAATTCTGAAAAAGTTGTTCTTTAAAAAATACAACGCAATGCGACAGGAGCTAATCGGATATGGTGGACGAAGACTTTGGGGAGGAGAGGGAAATTTGTTCTATAAACGATAAAATGTGAAGAAACCAATACATTATAAGATTGTCATGTTATATAGATATATACGTTTAGATTATAAGACACATGTTAAATAAATAGGTAAAGATTATGAGATAGTCATATTAAATGATTAAAAAAAAATGTTTTCTTTTTCCCAAAATCCTTTTTATTACGCGACTATGAACCATATAACCTATTAACTGGGTTGTAGTAATTTGCATTTGTTTGTTTTTTCATCACAATTACACAAATCATAAAAATTAAAGACCGAACGTCTACGTCGTGTAACTTATAGTATTACCTTTATAAAACTTGTAAATATTATAAAAACTGTTGCAAAATGTGCCTTCTTCATTAATAGTAGTACTTCATTATTGAGGGATAGTTGTGAAACCCGCTTAACACATTAATTGGCAAATGACTATTAATTCTACAATTTGTCACTTGGATGTGAAAAGTTATAAGGTATAGAAAAAATAATAATTGTTTTCTATTTGTACTCTTGGTTTATAAAGCGACAAAGAAGCAGCAACTATGATTTTCGATTTTGTATATGTTTTAAAATAAGTAATTGTACAAATTAAAATTTAAAATATGTTTGATTTGTATAATTACTTATAACCATCGATTCACCCTTTGATAATGTCATTACATACTGAATTCACCTCTTAGAAGTACCGATAAATGAATAAGCTGATATTTTTTTCTTCCGTGTTCGCACTCATATTTATTACAACCAACACTTACTGATCAGTTTATCACATAATTATTTATATACTAATAATTAAAATGTTCATCGATTTATTGAAATTAATTTTATTGTCGATAAGGTTTATGAAGATATTGATTTAAGAAGGGTCTGGCTTAGTAAGGATAAATTCAATTTGAAATATTAGAAACTAACAGTCCATGCTTACTGTTAGATTGCGTAAGTACGAAATTCTTTCAAAGATTAGTATTCGTTTTTATTATAAAAGCATGTAATTAATTTATTAATTACTAAATTTAAGTAAGTAGGTTATTTAAGTATGGAACGTATTTAATGCAACTAGTGTCATTGTTTAGAATCATTTTTAAAAGATGATTAAAGTTTTGATAATCTTGAATTGTTCATTATTTGAGGCGAACTCTGTATTACTATAATCTGTGAACAAAATAAAAATAAATAGCCAATTGTGAGTCGGACCCGCAATGCTAAGGTTTCCCGTATAGTTTAAACAGACTTTGTAGACAAGGTAGGGAAAATGTTGTAAAAGCTAAAAAACCACAAAGACGGTTGCGTTGTGAAGTGGCAAAAACATTATGATAATATTAAAGATTGACCGTTAATAATGAATTAAAAAAATATAATTTTGTAGAGAAATATTGAATTTGAATAAGAATTTTACGATATGATAAAATCGTAAGAAGTTTTTAATATGGGTAATGTGGGATTGATAGGTGTAGTGTCTCAGAAACGTTAACGTCTAGTAATTTGTTATCTTTTATTATTACCACTGCGGTAATCTTATATGTCAATAGAAAAATCTGGTTTATTTCAATGTTAAAGCGTAAATAATTTGAAATCGTGATTATGAAGTCACGTGTTTATGAATTACACAATAAGATTGTACACAAAGGCAAGGTTCTGCGTGAACCTGGAACAATAGTTCCCATTTAAAAAACAATAACAGTAGTTTTTAAACTGCAAATCTAACGGAAGTCGAAAGTCTGTAACAGCAAAACACTAGTTAAAGTTGGCAGTCTCTTATACAGGATTTTTATCCAAGATTTAATGCCATACGCAATTATGACCTAATTTGATTGTACGGTAATCGAAACTTTGAATTAAAACAATTTCCTTAACACATTATTTAGTCACTTCTCATTATTATAAAATGTGTGAGAAACAGTTAAAACTACATATAGTGATAGTAATTTTATGCATATTATTTAAAGGATTTCATGCGGTAGATGACAGTAAGTATATTTTTATTTTTATGACCTTCATAGAGATTGTTTGACATAACAAAGGACAATAGAGGCAGAGATTCCCGCTCTTTTTTAGTCTGTCAAGATCATTAAAATATTGTATCAGCATAACAAAAATTAATAAATTAACCAAGTCTTATTTCTTTAAAAAAAAGGTGGTCAATTACTTTTCTTCTTAATTATTAAGACTTGGTTAAGAGCACTGAAGATAAAGGATTTATTGAACGTAATATTAGTGACTAACACGCTACGGAGTAAGGTAGTGGATGTAAATCTAAAAATGGTTAACATTGCTTACTTCAGTGATGGTCATATTATGTTTCGTTCATACGTAGTTCACATGATTAAACGCAAATGCCTTCGAGCAAGCAAGGCACTACTTGTAACGATAACACGCGAATATTTTGTTCATGCGTAAAACTCATAAATTGTACATGTGATTTGTCTTAGGAAGCTTTATGGCTGAATAATAAATTTTGTATAATATGCGGATTACAACACTCGAGTAAATTTATTTACATTTAAAGCATTTCGTTGAGCACATTTATTAACGAACTTTAGTAACCGATTTTTTTGTGTTTATTGTATTAAAAGCCTTATATATACTACAAAGTTAAATAAAGTTGATATCAGGGTTAATGCGATGTTATAGAAATTAACTAAATTGTCACTGATTATTCCGTTGATGTATGTGGTAACCGTTATAGTTTTTTTTTATCTAAAAAAGTGAAAGAATTGTAGTTACAAAATAGCACTAAATAATATTAAATATTTTAAATAACAACTTAAATGTTGATATAATAACGATTTACATCAGGTATTCTAAATTTTATCTTGTTTGTACAACATTTTGATAATTAATTGTATTCTAGCGATCTTCAAATTTGTAAATTTTACCACCTTTTAAAATATTTCAATAACATTCTAATAAAAATATATTTATTAAAAAAAAAATCAAGACATCGGAAAAATTTCTAACGGAGTATAATTTTTTTTAGGTCCTCTTTTCACCGTCACTCGTGCTCCGAGATACTTCGGAATACTACAAGATCATCGGGGACAGCCGCTCTCAGTTGAAATATCAGAAGAATATATGGATCAAGATTATATAGCAACAAACAGGTAATATTCATTAAAAGTCTGTATAAAAGGGAAGTGCTAGCGAGAATTACAATACGGTAAAGATTAGCATTGTCTTAGAAATCTTTATGCGATTTTTATTTTCAAAAAAAATCCTTCTCTTTTACTACTTTATAACTGTTGTGGAAGAAATATTTTTGTAATGGGTTAAAAAAACTAAGCTAAACATATTTTATCATTTTCAGGAGGCGGCATAAAATTGATTGGAATAAGTAAGTGTCATAAAACTTTTTTTAAAATGTCAAATTATTTACCGAAAGGGAGATATTAGTTGTTTAGAGCAATTTAATGTTAACGTTTAAATTTTCAGAACTCCATTAGATATGGACGATTTTGACGATGACGACACAGAAGAAACCTTTGACGATAAAGACAAAGACGTGAAATTGTCTAACAAATTAAATCTACAAGGTGGTCCAGTTTAAAAATAGAAAAAAAATATCGTAATTTAAGAGAATTTTAAGAATATAGAATATAAAGAAAATTAAATTTGGTTCTAAATAATTATTGCATATTTTTTTTTCCGAAAAACGGAAAATTCATAAAGGATTTAATCTTCAATCCTTTATTATCAAAAAATTATACTAACTAAAATAAGATTATGTATGTCTCGATAAAATTATCATATTATAGCTATTGTTTTACTCTTTGAATAGATTATAGCAATTTTTAAATTAAGTTAGTGTTTAACTCCAAGCTAATCAGGTGTTATCGGACGAAGTGGTTTCAGCTATTACAGCCCACATACCTAACTCGATTCTGATGGCGATTTGTTAAATGGTGTAATTTCGTTCAAATGATTCCAAAGATTAGCGATCTATAACAGTTTTTGGTATCCTCATTTATACGTACAGTTTATACGTTAAGCAACAAATTCAGCTGGCTATTGTGACTTAACAGAAAAGATTAAGCAATTTCCTTACCTTGAAAATCTGTGAGCAACGTTATAGAATTATTAATATGTCATTTGGTTAAATTAAATAGGAAATAATAATATATAAAAACGTGATGACTTGTTTATACAAAATTTATAAGTAGAAATATAAAAAAAAAGAATCTTGACATTAGTCCAAATCACTGTAAATGTGTTCTAGACGTTTCTCATCGGCCGCTAGGACGGTTCCGCCCGGGAGTAGCGGTATCCGGGCCATCTCCAATGACTCCTCCGAATAGTCCATGGACTCCTCCGAGTATTGGTCCTCGAGATGCTCTTGGTAAATTTTCTCACATTCGCCCGGGTACTCGCTCTTTATCGTACTGGGATGGTAGCCAATGGCGTCAATGTGTCCAACAGTTAAGTACGGAACTTGTGTCGTTATTTGAAAATGATTATCTGCAATTGATCAAAGTAAATTATTTATTTTATAATGCTTCGAGATTGCGACGCTGCAGACGCTATCTATTTTACCGTCGGACGTTACCATCCATTTGTTGTGGATATCTCTCCCGTTTAATTTTATCCAAAACGTAACGATTTATATTGTAAAATATAATGTGGTATGTCTTATTACTGTACACTATATTAGTATTTGTATCGGATTTTTTTATCGACCAATAAAGAAAGTTCACGGAATACTGATTAAAAAACTTTCCAATGGAATTTTGTGGAACT
>DWQX01002789.1:0-20221 GCA_018245475.1 Pharmacophagus antenor
TATATATATATATTTAATAATACTGTTTCTTTCGTCACGTTATTCTGTTCACGCATGGGCATCGTTTATCGTCTTGTAAATTACTCCCCGGGCGACTTACCGTTCGAGGCGATCGTTTATTTCTTTTTTTCTCCAACAAAACCAGTCCGCGTCGTTAATTTTTAAATTAAGCACTTAATTACAAGTCGACGGCCATTTACGCCCGAGGGGAACCTTATAAAAGCTAATAGCGGGTAGTTGCATCGATAATTACACATAATCAACTTAAAATGTCGACATCGGGGCGTCACTGAAATATGTTTATTATAGTATCGCTCCCACGCAATCACGGTTAGATTTACTAATCAATATACATGTATGCAAACAAATTACGCTTACGTAATTAATGACGTAGAGTCGTAAATCGTCGGTAGTTATATGAACAGTCGATAAACGCGTTTTGTGTAAACAGTATATAAAAACAGTGTTAAAAATTAGAACATAATTAATAAAATCTCATTAAAAACTACGAGTATGAGATCTGAAGAAAAAAGTGCCGACTGTCAAATCAGATACGAATGTATGCGAGAGATATTTAAACTTGTTGTCATCATAATTTTTAACTTACATATTAGTATTGCATGAGTTGAAAACTAAAATGTCCTTAGATTATTGAAATTTAATAGTGTTTTTTTTTATTTATTATCAAATTATTTAAAAAAAGATATTTTTTACTAAGAATTTTTTTTTTCAATTCATTAACAATTTTTTTCCGGACTGAACTTGTCCTTATCATGTTAGTGCGTCTTACATTATTAAGGTATTTAAAGCGAATACGCCCTTATCTCTATTATAAAAAATAACATATTTTACTTTTATCAAAATTTTAAAGTACAAAGTAATTGGAAAAAAAGTTAATATACATTCACTTTTCCAACGAAAAATGTCCAAAACCAGTTCTACAGGCACGCCATAGATTTAAATTCTGGGTTCGGGTTTAAAAATTAAATTTGAAGCCATTGTTTTACTTATTTTTAGCGATTTCATGTAGCACAAGATATATCTTTTGAATATAATTTCTTAATTTCCGGGTCTTATTGTCATCTTATTATGTTCCAACTTTTTACATTGTCGAGTATCATACAGATATCTTAATTTATAAACATACCAAAGAATTATTCTTAAATAGAAACAAAAGCAGGATATTGTCGACATCAAAAACACCGTTCATCCTTGTTTACCTAAGTATAATTTCAACTTATTACAATTTGGTTGTCATCACTGTCGCCACTTACTAGAAACAACTAATTGTAGTATCGGCCTTGCCAAATAACTGCTCGGCTCGATAGCGGTGTAGATGACTCCGCTGATTAATGAACACTTGCCAGCTAAACAAATTGAAATGATATTCTAGTTCCCCAAGATTCAGTTGTCATGATCAAAATTACATTATAATCTTGTGCTCTCGCTCTGTATAAAAAAAAACTGTGTAAATAATTAAAATGGTAGAAGGATCCCTACAAGAGCATCATGAATTGTGGACGAGAAGAGGTTTTAAAATAATATGAATATAGAGCTCAAAGTTAAATTGCAGCGAACGATGAACAGATTGCATCCGTCGCGAGGCATTTAAACAATGTAGGCATCGTGCGCAGCCATTATATCGTAAATCACTGTTGACGCGCCGCTGTAATTGGCTCGCCGCGGCCTGCCACGTCAGTCTCCATCACCACTCTATTGATGGACCCCTAGTACCGTAGTTTCAAAACCATTGAAACCGTCAAGAATTATTTTTATTATTTCTCAATTAAGTGAAAAAAAAAATTACCTCAATTTATTATTAAAATTATTTGAATCAAATTTGATGAAACAATACAATTTCATTTATTTTTAAGAATTCAGTTATGCCTCCAGTCCAATTGAACAAATTCAACCTACAATCTGACATATGATCGTAAATTATATTGATAAATTGTGTCTACCACATTATAAGCGCATACAATGTGTGATGTACACTCGGTACACTATAAAAATTAACAAATAATTGCTTTTGTTTGTCTTTTATTAAATGCAAAAGGTTACAACTTAATCAATGGCGGTGTTGTATCCGACTAAATTACAATGTGTACTTTACATTTAATGTAGTAATTAAAGTTTATTATCTGACGACGGTCTTTTCTTTTTAATCATTTCGAAGTTGCTTGTAGACTACGTTGTTATAATTAATTGTATCTAAGAATAAAACGTCGAGCATAAATGACAAGCAATAATCTGATGAAAAGGAATTAATTTTCTCCAGGTCCGCCAGTTACCGTTCATTATTTTTGTTTTTTTTTTTTGTTTACATTTGTTCGTAGCGGGCTGTTCTCAATGTCTTTTTATTTTATAAGTCATTGTTGGTGTCAGATGAATGGCGCCCGGTTTAATCGGTCGGCGATAAATGAACGAACGGGCGAACAGTGCGCACCGGTCAAGTGACCTGTCGCTCTTGATAGTTACGTTCAATCGAAAACAATTAACAATTAACTGTTAAACGTTTATTTTGTAATTCTTGCATTTTACATTTACTTTGTTTTAATTATCTTTACATTTCTTATCGATGGTATTTTTTAAACTGTAATTGAGTAGCACATAAAAGGATTTTTTTTAAGTGTTATGGGCTAACACTTGGCTTGGATTTCACCTGATAGTGATGACAATGAGGCCGCCGATGTTAAAGCTTCTTCGCCCTGAATACACCTGGCTCTAACATGTATGACTGCTGGAACACAATAATGCTGTTATGGCAGCAGATTGATATGTTGAGGGTGGCAGCGAGCCAGGCGGATTTGAAAAATCCTACTACCATCTAGACTCTACTACTCCTGTTTCCCGGGAATCGAACACGGGACCTCCGCGTTACAAGATAAGCGGCTATACCACTGCGCCACGAAGGCAGTCACAAGTGATATATATATATAACGATGTGACATTTGTACAAACAAAATAATGAAATTAATCGCTCAAATCGAATTGAATGGTACTTAAAATTTCGAACGCAATAACAAGCGAAGCGAAAATAATTTGCGTTTGTCAATTGAAGCCGCCCCCCCCGGACAATCGGTGCTCGCCGTCCTTTAGTGAGCTGTTAGTATTTGTCACAGGGACATTTGCAAGTGCCAGGGGGAGGCGCGACAAAAGAAACGCACAATCCCCGTTTGCCGGTCGCAGCGGCGGCATGGGCGAGCCGTTTGTAGTCCTCGACGTTGAGAGCTACGCGGACGGTACCCCTATACACCGCGCACACGCGGCGCTTTAGATTGCTCACGCTCCAATACACGAATACAAAGTACGCCTCCATTTCTCCACAAAAAGACATTCTGAATTCTACCGACGTTTGTTTTTGGGTCGAATTCACAACGACGGGCCATCGACAAATAAATCCGAATGCACAATCGGACCTGAGCGCCGTGTGCTCGTTTGTTTTGATTTTGAACATGACTGTGAGAGTATATCGACTTGAATTATGGTTCCAATGTTATAACTATTGAAATACGGTTAATAAACATTATGTTTTACGTGCTTCTAATGCATATTTATAATCTTTCGCAGGTAAGAACAGAGCGGGCGAGCAGGTGAGAGTTTTGTTCTGTTTGCGGTTCGTCGGCGACATGTGTGAACTTTATTACGGCAGGTTTTATTGTCAGGAGCGTGTCGTGTCAGGGTGTAGTGGCGTAGCGCAACGGCCATGTCTAGTCTCGCCACCGCATTAATGACCCCGATATCACTAATGCACGACATTAGACACGTACGCCCGTCCCCCGCCGCTGGGTAATACCTTTTACACTAGCTTTTATTTCACCATTAAACACTACGAGCGCGCGCTATGTTTATTTTTGAAACAAACGCATCATATCGGCACCGAACACGAGTGCCAATACCTACTGAATTTACAGCCAATGGGGTCCTGTTCAATTTATTATAAATTACGAGCCGTCAACGGCGCAAAAAGTACGATAATCTCTTTGTTTGCGAAATCGACGATGCGTGTGAATTTCAACGTTAGCATCATTGTCGCGGCACTCCCGCTAAGCGACTTACATCAGCCTCCATTGAGCTGTGGGACCGCGCGCATTAAGGCTAACTCTGGCGCATTAGCACTCGTAATAATAATGTCGTAGTGCGGCGAATTGCAATTTATTGTCGGCTATTTTTAAACGACATAAAATTATACATCGAGTCGAATCGTAGCTCTTATCTCGAAACTTTATTGACCTATTCATCGCAACTGTAATAGCTGACATGAATTGTTTATGAAGGCGTAGATGCGCAGTTGAAGGATCATGATTATCTTCTGTTTCGATGCGAACGTAGCAATAAACCGTTGGCAGTCTTTGACGGCTGATTGATTCATTTTAGTGTAGATAAAGGCGGGCGTGCCGGGGCTAAGGGGTTTATTGCCGTGGCTTTTATTGTCTCCGCGCGCACATAAAGAGATGGAAAACGGCGACGCGTCGACGTACGTATAAACGCGCTCTCTTAATACGTTCTCGCTGTTTATTGCTAAGATTTAAGATATTTCGGTGAGAAATGAATTGTTAACTCGGTTTTGTGATGACACTCTGCCTTTCCTACTCCCGTTACCAAGCCTATAAAACATTTCAACGGACGTACGTGGAAATCTTGTTACTTCTAAACGAGAATTGGTTTGTTTATGTTCTTTGAGTACTCGCCGAGCAAAAAACTGTAGAGGTAGTTTCGCTCGATGGGGCTCTATTTTGCAGCGCACGGAGTCCAGGAAATTACAAATGCGAACGGGGTATCCAAGCAGCGGGGATGCAAAGTACCCGCTGATTACACACGGCCGTGACACTAACTACCGGCTCCACTGCGGCGGAGAGTATTACACGTCGCTGTAATTTATACCTGAAACGGCTTTGTTTCGAGAATTGTAAAAACCTGCACTCGAAACTTGATTATTTCAACAACGTGTACATTACGATAATCACTGCAAAAATTGTTTTGTCATTGTAGCAGACTTATTTTTTTAGAAGAAATTTGTATGGAAATATTATTGTATTTAGTTAAAGGGTTTTTTATATTACAAACATTATAATATTATGTATTTTTTATAATCTAATAATTAATTAATGAACTATCAAAGCAGATATTTATTTATGGTGCAAAAGGCCCCCATTAAAACAAAAAAAAACATTTATAACGAAATTCCTAAGTTATGTTAGCTTTCAATAGATGTTAAAATTGTATTTCGCCGAATGTCATCGCAAAATGTACGGCAGCGGGCGGTCCCGGCGGTTTGAAAATAATAGACAAAAGTGCGAAACAATGGACGAATGGCGCCCGTTGTAATAACTTTGATTGTATACTTTTCACTCGCGAGCCGTTTAAGCCTTTCAACTTACGGCAAAAGCTGTTAAATTAATTAAAAACCGCTTTTACGAACACCACTTTATTTAGTTAATAATGTGCCGCCGATTAGTTTTTGTTTTTACAATTAAATTAACGAGCTATCGTTTGCGCACTTACATTTAGCTAACGTGTTCACGGCGTAACATGCACTCCTGGCATTGTTGACTCATATCAACAGCTCACGCTTCACCGCTTTCACGTTTTTTTTTAATAATAATTGATACAAACATGGTGCTTTAGATGTGCACCTGTCATCGCACTCGTTCACTTTTGTTGTGATGTTAACTTATAAAATGCATTCGTATGCCAAATCAAGATAAAGTAACACGAATGAAAATACAGATACAGAAAGCAATTAGTGTATCTGATAAAATCAATCTCGTCTATAAAGCTGTTGTTATCTGTGGAAATGAATCTTTAGCGAGCGCGAACCGGACCACTTTTACGTAATTACTTCTTTATATTTTATTGGCATTAAGGCGTTTTGTTATTCGTGGAGATACAAATCTGCTTTTAGCCTTCGAATGTTTAATAGTTTATTTACTTGTTGCTACGAATTGACTTTTCGAGATTTACGAGAAAGGTTTATTTATATAACGTTTCTCTTAGTTCTCTCCATTTAGTTTTATTGAATTAATCATTAATATAAAGTAGATAAGGCAGCTGCAGGATTTATTTTAATTTGACTTTATTTTACAATTTCATGTAATGGCTTTGCAGATTAATGATTTCAAATAATAGTTTTTCAATATCTTTACTAAGTTTGCAATTCTATTTATTGAATAAGTCGTAATATAAAAATAATCGGAGTATATTGCTTTCGGCAATAAAATTATCTCTGCAGTTGGCTTCGTGGGTGGTCTACTGAGAATTGAAATATTGTTATGTGTCGTAATTTACATAGTTTTTTTTTCTTTCTCATATACAACCTAAATCAGAACAAATAGAAATGAATTAAACGAGTGTGTGCAAGGATACTGAACGTTAGTCAAATGATCTTATTCACGTAACTACATCCGCCATTCCTTTTCAAACCGTTAACATACAATGATTATTCGTGTTGATTTTAAAACTTTATGTTGAACGCATTGTGTGTTGTAATAAAAAGCCCCATAAAGAAACGTTCAGAAATAGTTTGATAATTACCACGTTGTGTTTCGATTCGGCAACAGCGTTCGGTTATTGTTTCTCGCACAGCGTGGGAATGCATTGACGTAACGCGACTTGCACGAAACATGAAATGTTTTACGAACCATCCGCGCATTAAAACTTCAGCTTACAAAGCAACGGAGAGTATAACTCCTGCTTTTAAATTTTTAACACAGCACTTCGCGGCCCGCGATGCGATCGCTTCAGTATACTGTTGCAATCTTTTACTGTTTCGCTGTTATGTAATCCTAGTCCGTGGTCACCCAAGCTTGGTGAGACAGTTTAAAGAAGAAAACGTTTCTTATTTTTGTTAGCCGTCGTTTTTTTGTATAACCACTTTAACGAAGATAAGTATGGACGGAAATTATAACAGATAGACTAAAAACTGAAATAAGTTTCAGATCTATAGAATATTTACGTCATTAAACAGTTTACTCTTACTAAATTAAATATTATTTATAGAAAATATACAGTTAAAATGGGTTACGCCAATGACGTGAATCGATATAGAAACCTTTGTGTTACAAGGCAAGCGGCTAACCACTGCGCCACGGGCAGTTAACTTCATTCAAATAATTTCAAATAAGCAAAATTTATTTTTGTTGCGTATACATAAATAAATTTCTCAATAAAACATTCCATATAAATAAAGCAGTATTCTGTAAAGTTGTTGCAGTTGCCCGTCGACAAAACACTGTCGTTTATCAAATATATTTAACAGACCGGCAATAAATTAAAACTAGTAATAATGCTGTTTAATTATTTGTTGTGTTGGAACGCGTTTGGCAGACACATGGCCGCCCTGCGGCTACCGAATGGCCGCTAATTGCATAGCCCTACTTTGAACTAATCGCCTCCTTGTGGCAACTAATAGCATGCCCCGTTTTTATTACGACGCCATTCATTTGTACAGTGCACGCTGAATAATTAAACACGGACAGACTTCTTAGTTGCAACCATATCGCAGTTATTTTTTACTGTTCCATTTCTGTAAGTTTGTTTCGTCATTGTTTTATAAATATTGACCTCCAGTCTTCTAACATTATAATTGAAATAGTTCTAACTGTCCAAGATAATGCAGGAACATAATGAAATAAAATATTAATGTATTTATACAATAGTATTGAAATTCGATCGTCCGTATGTAAGTGAATGCGATTATTATACGAATATCAATTATTTAATGGAAATGACTTGTGTAATCTGATGTTCTAAAATTGGAAAGTATATAATTTAGTAACTTATTAATATTATTGATTCGATTTGTCAAGAGTTTGTATCTATGTTTGTTATTCATTGTGTATTTTAGTGGCTTAACGTGGGCCAAAAGCCCTTATTATACTTCAGATTGTGTATAAAATATCCGGGAGATATCTAGATGTATCGAAAATCTAATCGCTTGAAAGGAGTTAAATAATTTTTTAATTAAAATTATAATTTTTCTGTTTCTGCAAATTTCATCTACTACAGTTACAAAGATTTTATTTGTAAAAATTAAAGTATAGCGACAAGAAAATTAAATATAATAAGCATGAAACAACCGCTCATTTAATTAAAAACGAAACTATCTTAAGGCTATTACAAACTTTGCGGATCAAAGTGTTTTCTATTTACGAAAATACTCATTCATCCAATTAAACGTCGCCTTTTGTGTTTTTATAAAGTAAAACACTTGAAAGTTTCCCATTTAATCTTCATGCTGCGAGCTTAAATAATTCCAGTATATTTAATAAGATTCTCGCGCGGGTTGAGCCCCGGGCTTTTATCTCTGTATAAATTTATAAGATGAATTTTGTTCGACGACGTAATCATTTCGTTGTATGAGAGTTTCGCGAACGATTCTTTGCTAAATGAATAAAACTTTTAATTGAATTTCGACGGGTAGCAGTATTCGACAATTGCGAAACTCTGAGATAGCTTTGATTTACGCAAAGTATACTCGCACAGTATGTATCTAATGTCGCTATACAGCTGCCGGCAAATGTTTCGGGGACGCTTTCTTGTCACGTGTCCACAATTCCTTCGGTCGTCTGTTGAGAGACACGTTATACGTCACGAAATATATCTCGGCACGGAGGGAATCAAGTCGTATTATACGCTAGAAATGTAGCTCTTTGTTCGTTTTGCTTTTTATTTGTTATAAAGATCACTAACGCAGCAGAAGCATACGTTTTACGTTTACGAAATATTCTTATTTAATATCGTCGTTGATGTCATGTACATTATATAAAAATGAAGCGGTGATAGTCCCAGTAGTAACTCAGATTACATTAAATACTTCATACTCTATAGTCCATTCCAAAATACAAAATTATATAAGAGATATAACTAAATTACGAGAGCAATTTTTTTATTAATTGAAATGGAAATGGAAGCTACTAAGTAACCACAAACGTGAACAGTTTTGAAATAATCAGTATGTATTTTGATACGGTTAAATCGGTGGTGAAAATAATTCTACGTTAAAGAAGAAAATACTTAAATGGCATTTCGTATCTAATTATTGAATAATTGTGATGTAACTGTGGAATGATTTTTATATGACAAACCTGCAAACTAATGCATGACATTTTATCGCACAAACAGTTTCTAGAGCGCTTTTCTAAAGGTTACGCTAGGCGATTTATTACGCGAACTAACGCATGAAATGACACGTTGAGTCTTAGAGGTGCATTACGGGAACACGGTTGGAGCGTGTGTCGGTAAATCAGTGTTAAAGCTCTCTTTACACCTTCAGATTTATTGCGCGCGGGGAGAGACATCTAGCTGAGCTGCATTACCCTAGTTATGTACGCTTTATTGTCTTTGCTTATGTTTTTTTTTTATTAAACTAGCGACTGCTCTGCGGAAATTTCGATTGCACTTCTTTAAATAATGAAACGCAGGACATAACAAAGTAAAACAAAAGAAAAAATACTGCAGTAATGCATTCATACAAATAAAAATAATGAAGCAAACTCCCAGCAATAAATCTTGTTTGCAATGGAAAATAAACTTAAAGAATTTACTTCGCGGTATTCTTCATCTACAGTGGCTAACACTTGACCTCAATTTCACGTAACCTTTAGAGACAATGAGGCCAAAGACGCTTAAGTGTGATTTCTGGTTCACATATATTTTGGTTGTCGGAACAAAGCTATGCTGTTGTGGAGGCAAATTGATAATGAGGGTGGCCGCTAGCCACGCATATGAAAAAACCTGCAAGACGTCAAATTTTTGTCAGTTGTGCGGCCGGCCTCGGAATCGATTCGAATCGATTTAGCGTCTGTTTCACATGACAAGCGATTACCCAAATCGTCACAGATACATTAAGTCCCATGTAATGTAAATAGTCAGAGAGATGAAAATTTCAGTCATATTATAAATATATGATGTCAGTGATGAGTTACAAAGGGGACATTTAGTTAATAAAAGTTTAAACATGTTTACTGAGAATAAAAGTACAAATACTATCATCAAACGATACAGCTGCGGCGATGGAAATTGCAAAACAAAACACATGTGCTAGTTCGCAATACATTGCTCAAACAATGTAAAAGATTTCGACTATGACGACAATGAACGAGATGTCTCGTATGAAATGGTGCGCCGGTAGAGAAGGCAATCGATCAAGTCGCGCTTCTATGAATCGCAACATTTATACATATCTCGTCTTATCTCACTTTTATCCCCGGGAGAGATTTATTTTCGCGGGCGACACCTCTTGGCCCTTTGAAGTTGCTAGATGGGAGTTATAAATTACCGCCCCCACTCCGCCATTGTTTTTAATTAAAACGTTATTAACTTTATAAGCTTATTACCGTTGGGAAAATACCTGTAGAGCTCTTATGTTTTAGAAATATTATGAAGTTAACTATTTTTATTAATTTTGGGAATTGTGTTCGTCTCATTTGTGAAATAAATAATAATCGATTTTGAATGCCTAAAATAAAATTTCATTTGATACTTGCATTGCAAGCCAATACTTCAGTAATTGATATCTGACATATATTTGTGAATAAACATTTGACTAGTTATAACATTGATGAGTAGAATTGTCTTTTATAATATTTAATTTATTTAAATAATTATATTTATCTGAAAATATAGTTGTCCTTTTGCACAATACCACTGCCAGACTTTATAATTTACTAAATAACAGTTTTCACAATTATCACAGGGCATGAAGTAACAATGTCGGCTGTAAATTAATTAATGGGAGGGTAAATTTATGACGAGCTCTTGTACGAGAGAGTAGAGAGAAGCTCTTAAATAACATGATCAGATATCGTGGAAGCATTAGATAATATATATTAAGTGGAAGCCGTCGGCGTGTAGTCGGGGCACGAGTGTGATCTCCACTTAATCCGGTGGACGCGGATAACAACGCTAACAATGTGATAAAGCCGCACCGAACACATCGCACTCTCTCGCAATAACTATAAACTATCAACCGCAAACGTCTGCCATCTTGTAGCCAGACGCGATGAAATATCCACCTCTCTCTCACACCACACGGGGTGGCGGGCGATGCCCTCTCCCTTGTGCACCCCACGCTCAGTGCAGACGTGCGGCGGGGCGCGCTATCTGAACGGATGTCGAACGTATGTCCCAACGGGCGTTTTCGTGGTGATATCAGTTTACAATGATCGAGCCTGGTGCTGTTAATGCAGCTCGCAATTACGGCGCACTTTACATAATCGTTTTGGTACGCTGTACTTAACGATTATGAAGAAAAAAACGACACATATTTCAAATTATATTAAGTTTATAATGAAATAAAATACAAATAAATCGTCGTAAATAAATCAAATATTCCATTTAATATTTCGGCCGTGCGTGTGCGTACGTAGCCCTTTAAATTACCCGCAATTTAGTGCAATATCGCAACGCCCACGCTCCTGAACACTCGCTCCGGTTTGTGTTCTCCTGGTATTCGAGTTTAAATTACACGAATTAATCCAGGCTGGTAACTCCGCTTCCCGGGGGAATACGATGAGTTTGCGCTTGGTTTATTGCGACTGGATATTTCTTTGACGGATCGATTCACAAACTGTTTTCTATATTTTACTGTGAACTTCGCTGATGCTATCCTGTTTTTATCATGTTTATATATCTCTACTGTGTATTTTATTTGATATATCATAGCAGTTTTATGTTCATTAAATTTTGTTGAGCGGTAAAGAATTAATAAATTGCACGCCATCTGTTGGTAAAAATTTAACAAAGTAGAAAATCTGCCTGTAATAGACAATATGCCGTAAGTTTTTATCATCGGTTAAATAGTTTTGAAAATTAGCGTTCTTAAATATCTTATACATTTTTATTTATTATGGATCAATTATTTTAGAAAGCACATATTTGATTTAGCCCAAACTATTTTTAAGACTATTTTAAAAATAGACAGTTAGGTGCTATTTAAATGCTGTTTGCCAAATACTTTCTTAACGTTAAGAAATCTTGGCATACGTGTTAAAAACATTTCACACACTTGTCTCGACAAAATCGCTAAAGACGTAAACTGACAAATGGTGTCAGAAATCACAGTTTGTTGCGAAATCTATCAAAAGACGAAGCGTTATGTTTTTTTTTTAAGTGACGGTGTCTCAACGTGTTCGATGTCAACATTTGGCAATATACTAAGGTATATTATGGGTATATAATATACCTTAAACAAATGAATAATTAATTACACTATTCAATAAGTTATAACCAATTTAATAATCTCTATAATAAATATCAATCAGAAAAAATTAAATTAGTCTGTAAATAATATCTGTCCTTAAATCCATTTGTATTTTTTTATAAAATTGTGCATGCCATCATATCGTGTCACCAAAATAAATCAATGCCGGCTTTAACGAATAAAATATCATATCACGTTTAGTTAATTAAATTAATTGTTTTTTGCAAGTGAATTCTAAAAACCGATTTATTCGTTTAAAATATACATTCGTTTAAATATGCGTGTAAATAAATAACAAATAATTTCAATAATGTTTATCACTTGCATTAATATTATCTATCTATAAACATCTAATGCTGCTTGTAAATTAACAGGTCGTCTTATTTTTTTAAGAAAAAACATGTCAATAAATAAAACAATCTTGATTGAACTCACTAAAAACTAACTAAATATTAAAAAGCCAAAAGGTGTATATCTTTGGAAGCACTTAATAATTTTTGAAGTGAGCTCCAACATGTTAGTTTATTTTTTCTGTTTTTCGAGCTCACAAAGTCGAAGCAAATGGGTTTTATTATTAAAAGTACAAACAGGACGACGTTACCCTTGTCGCGAGTAGAGAAGTGAGCGTGAGTCGGTTTCCCAAAAGAAACATTTTAAAATTCGACGTTTGTATAATTAGTATGACGATCACAAAGTACTTTCTCAATGGCGCGATGTGGTTTGAATAATGTATGTTTGCTAAGGAACGCACCCCGCCCGCTCTCCTATTGTTTGTTACAGGCGTATACAATACTTATATTTCTTTCGATTTATCCGAAATTAATTATTTTTCTTTCATTATATTCATATAACTAAAATGATAAAGAAGTAGTAGCGAGATTAAACTTTTTCTTTCTCGCGTCTTTTATTAAAGATTCATTATGAAAAGTTCTGCATACAAAAGTGATGATAAAATAGCATCTGTAGTCAGTCGATTCTAAGAACTAGCGCTATTTGTTACTTTAATGGGTACATTCAATGCTAATGATGTTGAATAAAAAAAAATAGGTCCGGTCTTCGGTCCCACTAGTTGAATTTTAAATTGTACGTGCGCTGGTCTCGCTTCGATTACCGACGATTGGGTACCAGGGCGACATGTACTCATGAAGATGTTAGCGGCGCGGCGGTCCGTCCGCGGCCTCTCATACTGTTAATCAATTACGCAGGCGGTCGGGCGACGCGCTTTTTCCGCCGTGTAATGTATACCGCACGTATCCAGTAATAAGTGCACGCTTGTATGCGCCCGGCGCGGTGGGTTCGCGCATGAATGCACCGACAAGTATGAGCCTAAGCCGCGCTACATGCCGCCACGCTTGTCTGACTCCGTTTTTTATTCGCACATGTGTGGCACCCCTTTTTTTCCCCCTATTTGTTTACATGGCGGTTATGCTATTCGTTAAAACGATTTCGAAGCATACTTTAGTTTTTTTTTTGTCGTTAACTCAATATGATTTAGTAGTGATAAAAATAAAACATCTGCGGTTCAGTATACTCTTTAAGTTACGTTTTATTTTTATTATTAGGTTTTGGCATATATGTATGATATTGGTTTAGCGTGCAGAGACGCAACGCAAAGCGTGCGTTAGCCGGCCAAGATTCGAGTGGAGAGCGGCTCGGTTTGCGTGCACGGCGTTTCATTAGCGCTCTCATTGTTTTATTGTTTTCGTTTTTGTGTACCAAAATGTCAGAGGCGCGATGGTCATTGTTCCCTCGCCTCTTGTTTCGGTCGGCGCAGCGCCCGGGGCGTTTTCTCGCGGCCGATTCCGTTGCGCTATAATAGCGTTCTTAAACGCGGTAATGGGCCACGCTTTTTGCCTTGTTATCGGTCTATTCGCGTCTACTTTTTGCCCCTCGAGGCTGGTAAACCTGGGCGTTAATCGTCGCGGACGGCGATGAGACACCGCCGGCCACGGCCCGACGCCGAACGATCTGCGTTCGGCAACTGGTACGCCGACCGTCGCCTGCTGAACGAGCGCCGCTAAGTATTTGCATAAATACGCGGCACCGAAGTCCGCGGCCCGAATAAAGACGAAAAGTAATTTACATATGCAAATGCCGCGTCGTTCCCATGCAAATGCGCGCTTGCTTTATTACAAACGGCTTAATGACGGCCGGGATGCGATGCTCCACGGGTGCCCGCGCGAGCCCCGGCTGTTTGTCTTCCAATCGCGGCGGAACGAGGCTAATGTTTAATCTCCATCCTCAGCGGCATTATATTAATTTGTGGGCGCCGCTTCGTGTTGATTCTGTGACACATTGAACGTAGAAACTTGTCATTAGTTTAATGTCACTTTATCTAAGCAAATGCTAGTTACTTATATACAGTCCGCTCGCTGTGCTTACTGTGGATGTAATAAACAGTTTAATGGCGATCAACTGTGACAGTAATAACATATTACGAGTACAATATTCATTTTTATATGAATGAAGATTGTACAAATAGCCTCTATAAATTTATGTATTTAAGTATAATATTAAGAATAATAGGGAAGATAATACTGCATAAGGTTTTTATGGTATTATAATAGAGTTTTGATATTTTTTCCCTAAGACTTATATAATTAAAATAATTTGTTCGATTTTTTTATATTCTGAAACTTTATACTTTTGTAATAGTTTTCATAAATGCATTTCTAATACATGTCATAAACATGTGTTTATGACATGTATTATATATGTATATGATTAACTAACTGCAGCGGTTTATTTTAAACAGATGACCGCGTTTAACAATTCCTTAATAGTTAGATAGAGTATAACTCCATGTTAGTCTTTTTATAGGCACTTTGTTGTTGTGAAAGCAGAATAATATAACAAATATTCAGCAAATATTCAAACAAAAACCTATACGAATTAGAATATTTATGAGCTTATATTTGTTTAAACGACCTGAAATTATTTAATAACGTTAAAGTAATTTAATTATTTTATTCGTAATGTTCCTTGTGTATTGAATTAGTAATAACTAAGTCGCTTGTTTGTAATAACACGTGTGTTTGTTTGTCCGTTGTTAGTAATTTTATGTTTAACATTTTACGTTGTATTCATTGTTAATTTAGATTACATCTCTCCATGGGATATGTTTTCAAGTACACGTGCATCGCTGACAATTTTTTGTCGGAGCGTATTTCCATACTTTATTTTCTTCTGTTGATATTTATCTTTTTATTAATGGCCAGTTACGACGGCGCGTGACTAAATTAGCATGTTAGCTTTATGCTATAGCAAAAACTAACAATTTATGTTCATGAAGTAAGTATAACAAAAATAAAACGTTTTTAATGCATTCACGGCTCCGTCGCTTCGAGTACACGTGTGATATTTACCATTTAAACCAGCATTGTACGCTTCGATGCACTCGAAGTTCGCGAAATAATGTAAAACATTCAAAGTATTTTAATCAATATCAACGTAATTAGAGTTTTTAATAACACACACGAGACCATATTATGCAATTATAAATATTAACTACAATAATTAAAATAAATTAGTATGCATGAGATGGTGGTGGAGTGAAATTAATCGGGTTAATTTGCATTCATTAGCTAGCCTCGGAGAGTAGCGCTAATCTTTATTTTGACGTTATACGTTGCTTGTTAATATTATTACATGGAAGATATTCATTCGTTTGCTTCATTGTCTTATTGCCACATGCAAATAAAAAAAATGTACTCGTTTCGAATTAAGTAGGCGACGCGAGCGCGAGTTAAATGACAAATTAAACAATTTACATGTAAATTGTCAAGTTCATTACGATTTTATTACATGATTATGTTAATGTATTGCGCGTATAATGTTATCCATGAAGAATGCAAGAGTAGCGACCGTGTGATGTAAATTCAACTGTTCGTGGATGTTGTAAAAAAATAATATCTCATTAAGAGGAATCCAGTTTTTGTAGGTTTTTAATGAGGCCGGTGGTGACTCGCGAGGAGAAAATTAGCCGCCGCCGGTTCACTTTAGCTCACCTTATATCGCGGAATAAAAAGAAGTCTTCCTCACTTGAATACATGTCACTCTTTTTCAGAGATAATGAGTATCATCATAAAATGCGAAATTTTCAAATAACTCATGGAATATCGCACGCCACGCCATGGCAATTAGGAGCGCATAAAACGGGCTAACGCGGCTTTATTAACATGAATAAATCATTCAAATGAAATCTTTTTAATATTAAAGAAGTTTTAAGACTTCTACCACTGCGCGTAGCGGTCTAATGAAAAAAGTCTTTCGACCCACCTTGGTGAAAAAAAATTGCTTACTTTAAGCACGGTACCTGTAGTGTTTTTAATACGCGAAGAAAAGGTAGGAAATACATCTAGGGGCGTAATTGTACACTGAGTTACATTAACAGTATATGATTTTTTTAAGAGAAAAATAGAATGAATCACTCGTTCTCCTTCCTTTAACTTAATAATTATTTTCAAATAACTGGCGAACGCAAATAACGGAATTAAATTTTGAATCTATTATCCCGTAGGAATGAAAAAATATACTCCGTAAAATGTATCTTAAATAACCGTTTCTATTTAATATACGTAAACATAAGAAGACGTTCTGTAACAACATATTTCTTAGATATATAAAATCTCATAATACGATCAGACAATGGGACTGATGGAGGTAATGCAATGGAAACCCTCCCCGTTAACTTTACATTGATAGTTTGACCACGTTTGGCCACCAGTGGGCGTTATCGAAGCCGTCAGTGTTGTGGGTAAGATGCACTCGATGTCGATACCCGTATGTAAACTGCTCAGTGGTCCGCCGCCTGCATCTGATAACGTCTCCACTCGCTGTACAAATAGCGCTATTAACCCTTAACGCGGGCACTGCGACAAATGCAAGGGTTGCCAGATTTTTAATTATCATATTCAAAGTAAAAAGTTTCAAAGTAAATTCAAAGTAAACAGTAAAAATTTGGAACTACTGCAACAGTTTAATGTATTTCTTTTTTTTTTATATCCGAATAGTTACAAACGTTAATCAAAGTATGGTTGGATAGTTATAAATGTAATAAGGTAACTTTTTTTAATGTTAATATTTAATTGCGATTACGTTACGTACAATGTAAATAAAATGTTTAATCGTTACGGCGAGCGATACTAAACGTGCTATATTATAGCAATAAAAGAATAAAGTAAAAAAATTAACTCGTTTTACATTTTATTTTCTACATTTCGATTTATTTTTCTATGGAACTTTCGCTTAGCAGTATACAATAGTTAATGTTAATATTTTTAATTTTATTAATACGGCCCCTCGGGAACTGAAATTAAGTTTATATGAAACCCGTCTAGTCCCTGCTTTCTTGGTATAAAACTCAAATGTATATTACTCTTTTTCTTCCATTTTCATAGCTGACCCGTCTGTAATAAGCTAATGTAAATACCAAATCTACTTAACATGCTAATAAATCTCACAAAAGCAATATAAAAATAACGTACAAAATAAAAATAACGAGGATTAGTACTTGTCCCTTTAAAAACAAACACTTATTCGGTTACCGCGTGGAAAGGTCCGAAAGTTCAAGTAATATTATTCCAGGTCAAATATTATACAACGTGAGTCGATACCGGCTTTTGGCAACCCTGAACGGTTAAGCATCCCTTTCCTACTTGTGTCTTCGTGTAAATGCCTTCTCTCTTCCACTTACACGGCTTTGTAAAGATGAGCTAGCAGCCGATGAATTAAATGATATGTACACACCGTGGGGTACGGGGGCCTTTTGTAAAATTTATACAGTCCTGTGAACGCTACTCCTTATTTATTAATGCGGCAACATTGAAACCCATTCGTGCATTCTATCACATGCCGAAGAACTCAATTTATTCGTTTTTGTGCGCGGATAGCGATCGCACTCGTATTGTAGATAATTTTTTTTTGCTTCGAAGTTATAATTGTATTGAAATATTTCAATGCCCCCGTTTGAAACGGGGTGGCATTTTTATTGCACATTAGCCGACATTAGGCAGGACCCATAAAATATTTTTTTATGAAATAAACATTTTTATATAATTAATTATGGATTTTAGAATTTTCATTTCGGTTTTTTTATTACAATAGCGAATATTTTTAGTAGAAACCGAACGGCATCAGTGTGTGTATATATGAAATCGAATACTAAACTACCAGGTAGTTAACGTAATAGTAGATAATTAGCGCTAGCTCAGTTGACTTCCAACTTAAGTTAGTTGATTGCCGACTTTCTAGCACATATAGGAGCTGGTTTACATTACAAGACCGTGTACAGATAAATTGTTAAAACGTAACGTATTAATCATTATTTTCTACAAGTGAATTAGGTGTTTTTATTTGTTTTTAAAATTTAAGAGAACACGCATCATCGTAGTAATATATAGTAATCGTAGCTTAAATCAGAATAACAAGCGACTTAATTAAAAAAATATCAATATATTATTTAGATAATTGGTGAAATTATACCTTTCTATATTTAAATATGATTCTAATATAAACGTGGCATTCCTCTTCATTTACATAAAAACAGGAGCATCCGAATCAATCTGCATGGTTATTGACAGCATGTTAACGCGAGGGGGCGGCCATTTTGATTCGGGGGCGACGGTATCAGCGGAATGAGGCTTTAAATTGAATTGCGGTTATTGTTAAATCGACACCGAGCTCGACGCTTTGTTTTATATTTTATTGAACATTGTTATTATTTTATTGATAACCGCCTTTTGCAGAGTACGTGTTCAGATTAATTTGAGTGATATTGACAGTTGGGAAATTCAAAGTTTCTTATTTATCCAAGCGAGAGTTTGCGGAATACCAAGATTTAATAAAAACGAAAAATTAATTTGTTTATTTCAGTTTATAATAGTAAATACGATCACAAAAATACAATCTCGCGTTTCGAAAACTTCAATGAGTTTTCGTTTAATAGTTTTTTTTTAGTTGGAAAACAATTATGTTCATACTTTATATGGATTCGAATGTTAAACAAATTTACCGATTAATATTATCAATAAAATACTAACTGAATTCCAAATAATTAAGCTAAATTTATCCTTGTTTTATTATATTACTTTTTAATACTTTCTAACAAGATTTATTTATGCTGTGGTCTGTGGGTGAGTATAGTATTTGTTAGTAAGCAATAAAATAGTATAGAATAAAAATATTTCCAATGAAAAATTTATGTACAAGACAATTTTCATATAATCCGACTAAAACTTTCGAAGATTTGAGATATCAAACAATTTACACCTCCCATTTATACATTTGTAAATTTTATATAAGCCTTTAAAAAAAACTTCCAATACACGCTGTGTTTTAAACAGATAATTGTGTACATTTACATTTCTGCCCGCCTTATTGTAATGACACATTCAGTTTCCTTTACAACCAAATTAAACATGAAGGCAACAAATTTATTGTCCTTTAAACAAACATTATTTTGTACCTGTCTAACTGTCCTACAATTTCACTTAAGGTATACTCAATACAGAATATTGGGGCTACAGTTAACAAACAAGTTTTCTGTGCGAGTTTAGGGTGTTATAACTCAATTTAAACGTTTTGCGTCTTGCATAGAATGGGCTAAATTAACGTTTGCGTAATTTACAATGAATAATTTAATGTTGTTATAAACTGAATATTTACTTCCCGGTTTTGATCCATGTTTTTCGACTTCATGAAATTCATGTAATACGTTTATAAGGAGTCATTGTATTCAGAATTCCTAGCATTTATGTCAATTACAAATGTAATGTGACGAATAGACGTGTACCTTTGTATTATTCAATAAATTTGGTTTCGTTTCCATATACTTATGAAGATTTAGCAGTATAATAATTAAGAGGGATTTTTAATTGTTATTTTATAAAATCTTCCCGAGTGTGACTATTATTTTCATTTGTTTTTCGAATCTCGTTAAATTACAATTCAGTCATGTAGCGCTACAAATGCTTATGCACATAAATGAGAATGTCAATATAATATAATATAATATAATAT